>KN483749.1:12450-22650 GCA_000787095.1 Periophthalmodon schlosseri | reverse complement strand
TAATTCATTCATTAATTCATTAATTCATTAATTTTTATTTTTTTTTTTTAAATAAATTAAGACAGAAGTTACAGACAGGGTCACCATTTTTGTCCAATCAGTTGCATTGTTACTAAGATTCATGGGAAACCAGCTGCCGGACACTACCCCAGACACTTGATTCTCTGTCATGGTGCAACAGCGAAAAAGAAAACAGGCAGCGATATGAGAACTTTAAAGACACAACTGCATGAGAGCATCCCAGACGGCCGTTTCTGTGTCAAGGACTGAGCGGGCGGAGCTAAAACTTCAAACATGTAACTCGGTAGCTCAGTTGGTAGAGCGTTTGTCCACTGATCCGAAGGTTGGCGTTTTCGATTTCCCGCTCTCGACGTAAACATCGCGATCCGCTGACCCACGGGTCGGCGGTGCGATTCCGGCTCCCGCAGATGAGCGCTGCTGTTGCGTCCTTGGGCAAGACTCGCCGCCATTGTCCTTTAAAACGTCTAGAGTAGTGCAGTCAGCGTGTGTGTTGCTAGTGGGCGCTGAGTAATTTGGCGGACTCGGTGTCAGACAGATAGCGATCTCCTCCGCTCTCTGCTGCTGCTGCTGCTGCTGTTGTTGTTGTTGTTTGGGGAGGAAGGCGGTTTATTTATGGAGCTCACAGTCTCGGGTAATGATGTCTGAATTTGAGCCTCTTCTAACCGAAACCTAAAACAAAACACACACAAAAAAAGCTCGGAGTAACATCTTTCTAATCTTCTCCACATGTATCAGTTGTGAACAATGCATTGTCTTGTGTTTCCATCTGTTCTAATTTAGTTTTGTGATGTATATTGTGCCCCGTATATTGAATAAAGATACTAACAGGGCTTGGCGATATGTTTCCCCACAACTAAGACACTTTTTGGAGCTTTCCACCATGTTACAACGTTGTTCCCTCGTCAAAAACGTGCCTCAAGAGGTTTTGAGGGCATGATGCAAAACAATACGCTACAACTTCACAAACCTGGTGCGATGTGCAGTAGTTTCGTTAGTGGGACGCAGCTGATTGTGTTGTGATAGCGCTCTGAGAAATATAGCAAATATAGCATTTTCAAAACAATAAAAGCTAACACGGTGATCTAAATATGTTTTGTGTTCACAGTTAATACCCCATAGGATTTAAATACCCCTCTTTAAAAATGGCCATTTGGACTTAAAACACCAACTCACTTTTAGATGATAATGACTGAACTTGGATTTAACTTAAACTATTTTTACTGACTTTCGGAAAATTCAGTCTCAGTGAATCGTTTTATTTGACTGTGTAAGAGGAGCCGGACGAAGCGTCTGGGGTGAGGGGAGTCTGGGGGTCCCTGCGTGGACTGCTGCCCCCGGGTTAGTCCAGAGCTGCTGCCTCCAGCCCTCGCTCATGGATCTCCAGTGGGCGGTGGTGTGGCCTGACAGCGCCCCCTGCTCTCCGGATGTCTACATACAAACTGGACGGTTATTCAATCAATTCAAGACGATCAAACTCTCATGGTCCATTTTTAAAACAGACAAGGACAGTGACAATACAGACAGTGAACATTTATGTTTTAAAAAGACGACCAAACCAGTGTCTCCACATCTTGGACTGAAACGAATTGCACTGAATCTTATGTCTGTGAGTGACATTATTATTTCATTTTCTGACTTGTTCAGCTGCAAATAAAACTGTACATTAAAGTTCTTCGTACAGCAAAGCGTTCACTCGAGCAGCGACAAACATCTCGGTCGCACTCGTCCGTCGCGGCCTCCTCAAGAGCCCCCGTGAAGCGTCATTATGAGCCGCCTGCAGCCTTTGGAGTCCAGAGGTGGGCAGCGGATCGTGGTGAACAATATGATTTAAACAACATCAACAAAACACGAACCAAACTTGAACATAAGAGCATGAGCTTGAGCCACAACACCCCGCATTGTCTATAAACATCACCATCATCTGCCGTGTCCGCAGTGATGATACGCCCAAGATATTTAATTTTAGTTGTAACCCTCAACGCATTAGGCAGGCAAAAACCAGGACCTCTCATGTGCTCGTCCTCTTTGGTCCTACAGATCATGATCACGCTCTTAGTTTCTTCCGTGTCACTTACACTGCTGTACTTCTCATAAACTGACTCTTTGTGAAGCCGCCTTGTTCGTGCTCGTCTCCTGTGCATTCGGCTCTCACTCATGGTTGTTTGTCAGACTTTAGTTCAACACATTAAGCCATGATGGAAGATGGAGGACATTTTACAACTCCATCATCCGATTGGTGGGTTTCAGATGACGTCATAACATTCTATAGGCCAACCACCGCTGAATCCGTCTCTACACATAGGCCAGTTATAGTTAATACAGATGAAATTACTATTGTTAAAATGCAGATGTGTGTTGTAATACAGTGAGTTCTAGTTAATAATAGAAATGATCAGATTCAACATCTCACCATCTGAGATTGTTACATCATCAAATTGTCTCTCCGCACAACAACGCCTGGCCACCTCACTGTTAGCGTCACTACTTCCTGTCCAGTTTTATCTGTATGAGGTTTTTGCAGAGTCACAGCAGCCAAAAAATGCATAATAATGAAGAAAAAAACATATACAGTATTTCACATGTAAATCGCATCTGAGTTTAAGTCGCACCCCCGACCAAACTGTGAAAAAAAGTGCGACTTATGGTCCAGAAAATACGGTAAATATTTAAAATTCAGGCAGTGGGCAGGGAGCTGCGGGCACTTCACCAGATGAAACGTCTGTGTTTAGAAAGAGACATGTTTGTGTCTCAATGCTAACGCTAACGCTAATGCTAATTGTGAGGCATAATAAATATTAAAACAACACCACAAACTGAAGTATTCTACATATTCACATAACCGGGGAGTCTATGTTTTATTAGTTTGAATTTTAATAGGTTGTTTGTTTTACGTTTGACTGTTAGCTTTGAGACACAGGGAGCTAGCTAGCGTGCTGCTGTACCCGGGGCCAATTCTTGAGTCTGAGAACCACCAATTATTCAGCTAACGACTGAACGCTCTAGAACTGAGCGAACACTGGCTAAATATATTGACTTGATCAAACTGACTCTGTAAATACCTCCAGTGTAGCGGCGGTAGCGGCGGTAGCGGTGTTCCTTCTTCGCAGACCACGTGGGCGCTGCTTGAGTCCGCCCGATCTATTTAAGGTGCAGTGTTGTTTGCTCAGCTGCTGGCCGTCCTAACGAGCTGATAACATAACAGCATCTCCACGCCTTATTCACCCACAGCCCCGAGCCGACCAATGCCCCTATAAGGTCCTCACGGGCCGGGGAAGGATGCCTGAACAAACACGGGACTGTGGTATCTGTGGACGATCACAGAATGGAGCAGATAATGAGAACATGAAGTGTATGAGACAAAACACTAAACTAAAGGGGGACTATGTAGCTTTTCTATTGGGAAAGTCTGCCACCTGGAGACACAGTAGATGTTTTTAACTCTGACTTAATCTACCCGCTGTAGCACTTTGATATAGATAAAATGTATTATTATTATTAATAATATTATGGAGATGTTTTTGTTTTGTCTGGAATGTTCCACAGTCTGGCATTAAACTTATCCTTCTTGCATTTAATCAGTTACGTTTACCTTACCATTTTCCGGACTATAAGTCACACTTTTTTTTCATAGTTTGGCCGGGGGTGCGACTTATATTCAGATGCGATTTATATGTGAAATACATATGTTTTTTTCTTCATTATTATGCATTTTTTGGCTGGTGCGACTTATACTCCGGTGTGACTTATACTCCGGAAAATACGGAACATGGCGTGCTGGAGTCACCTGCTTGTCTCCGTGGAGATGGACACGTTTAAACACGGGGTAAATGTGGATCGTGGCCTTAAGAGGAAATTTCAAGGTCAGCGCTGGATAGTCAGGTTCAGATGAGCGGAAGTTATCGCGCGGTTCTGGTTGCCACGGTAACACGTTAGCTTCCGTTGCTATGAACAGGCCTAAAATGTGACGTTTTTGACTGTTTTATGTTTTATTGTACGGTGTAAGTTGAGGTAAGGCTGCAGGTTTGTTTTTAAAGTTACTTCTGCGAACATGTTAACTAACGTAGGACATTTTCCTGACTTTAACCTTAAAGCGCATACGACAGGTTTTCATGTTTTTCTAATTCTGACTTGGTTTGGCGGGTTAGCACCTGCGACGGTCAATATTTCTCATACTTTTACATTAGTGAAGTGGCCGTTGGTGGGAAAAAAGTTGAGAAGAAAAGTGCAAAATTTACACGCAAGAAAGGCATTTTTCGGATAAGTTTCGACCCTTGTTTACATTATGGTTGCTAGGTAACAGTTATGAAATTACCTCTATGTACAGTACGTCATATCTGCTGCCCATGTCCAACCAGGAAGTAAAATTATAAACTTCACCGATTTTTTTTTTTTTTAAAACTAGGCAAACCTTTAGTAAAATCTTAAATATTTGTTTTATGTTAACTGTGTTTTAGTGAAATGTGTGGTCTAACCTCATCATAATCCTGCTACTGAACGTTACCTTAACCCGTTTGCTAACTTAAAACAACAATCCTGCTCTTAATCGTCGTCACTTTGTCTGATCAATCGCAGAAGACCGTCCCGCCTGTCTCCACGTTCTAACGATAACAAATATATATGAATTTCTCCATATGTGAATCATTTGCCAGTGTCATTCCAAACATCGCAGTTACTTTTGTGTCGTGTCCTCTCCTGGTCCCCGTATCCTTTGCAAACATGTATTCATGACAAGGGCAGAGCGATTGTATATTCGACCCTTCAAACTGACACAAGCTCTGCAGGTGCTATTCACCCAAACATTTAAAAAACATGAAAATCCGTCCTATGCGCTTTCAACTCTTTCAGCTCATTTCGAAACTATGACCATATTTATATCATGCTGAATGTGTGGTACTTGTTCCTCACACGAGCCTCTCCTGAGCCATGGCAGCAGTGACATTTTAAACTCCTTCAGGCTCCGCGTTTCCTCTGCATCATCTGCTTTGATCAAGACTCAGATCAGCAGCTTGTATCTGACCATAACTCACTTCAGCCGACGACTCAGGGGGGCGATTGAGATTTAAACTATGCAGTTATGTGGACGTAATAAATAGGCCAAGTCCTTGAACAAGTATCGATACTGAAAAGGACTTAGTTGGGATAGATGTCGAATGATCATGACGGTTTTGTGTTGAAACTTACATTCTGTTATCTATTTAATAAAACATCACTGAGGTACAGAGGTATATGTTTTGTCAATGTCAGTGCATACAGCATATTTTTACCACACACGTAAGAATTACTGTATTTTCCGGAGTATAAGTCACACCAGCCAAAAAATGCGTAATAATGAAGAAAAAAAACCCCATATATTTCACATATAAGTCGCATCTGAGTATAAGTCGCACCCCCGGCCAAACTATGAAAAAAGTGCGCCTTATAGTCCGGAAAATACGGTACATGGACTGCAGTTTGTTTGGGTTTTTTTTTTTGCGTTTTTTAGTTTCTTGAAAACAAAACTAACAAGTTAAGTTGTGGCCGCAGCTGCCCTGGGACAGACTGACAGAAGCGAGGCTGCCAATCTACACCATTGGCCCCTTCAACCGCCACCAACTCTCACACGCTTCACACTAAACGAGGTGGGCAAAGTGTCTTGCCTCAGGACACAATAGCGTTTTGCACTATCTGTTTGTTATAAGGTCAATTAGGGTTAGGGTTAGGGTTAGGGTTAGGGTTAGGGTTAGGGTTAGGGTTAGGGGTAGGGTTGGGGGTAGGGTTGGGTTAGGGTTAGGGGTAGGGTTGGGTTAGGGTTAGGGGTAGGGTTAGGGGTAGGGTTGGGTTAGGGTTAGGGTAAGGCGTGTATCTTTTGCTAACATTAAAGATACAGGTCATTTTATAATTAGCTTACATACATTTATTCATTCTAGTCAAATCCTGCAACAACTATACTTGCGTAGGGTTTGAACTGGCCGCCTTCCAGTGACCGGGCGTTTACTCAACCCGCTGCACCACTGCCACCTCTGAAGAAACCCCTGGCAGCTGCAGATAAGTCATGCATTCATTAGTGGCACAATAATATTCAAATTAGTTTGTCCGCGTTCACTTTTCTACAAACAAGTGTCGACATTACCATATGCCAGGAGCAGTGCGGCCGCGGCGCCGGGTTCGCTGCACCTATGTGCTGCCTTTAAATACAGTATAAACACATGCTAATCTGCGGGCGCCTTCATGTTTATCTGGGAGCGTATAGCTAGGGGCCATACGCTAAAAGCCGCTAAAGCTAAGCGTACAAACCGTGCGTTCACTTTGTAGTCACGACGATGGCATTTCTGGCGCTCACTTGTGTAATTAGTTCTCGGGGAGGATGAAAAAGTGCTGCATAATTTCGTTATCTGTGGAAATATTCTGGAGCTGTTGGTGGTGTCTCCCCTGGTGTCGCCCGCCCACATCTCTCTGCGCTGACAGACCTCTCTGTCTGCGACCCACAGTCTCTTAAAGGTACAAAACACAAAAATGCAGTTATTATTAAGACGTAAACAACATCAGACTACACGTTTTTAAAGGGCCTGTTTAACAAAACGAAAAATAGACTCTTGCGATGTTTAAGCCGTGTTATAATGCTGTTATCTCCTCAAAAACATACCTGGAATTGTGTTTTGTTTCATTCACATATGTCTGAGTCACCCTTTATTATTAGTCTGTCCACATCTCCAAAGCTCAAAATGCTCTGTTCCACCTTGTGATGTCATGAAGCGGTAGTTTTCAAGTTAACAGCTACGTTTTACCTTTTGTTTAGTTGAGTTTGGCAATTCCAGGTATGAAATTATCCAAATGATTCTAGTGAAGGCGTATGGAGTTTAAAAACACAGTGGAGCACTTCCTGTATCACCTCATGACATCACAAGGTGGAACAGAGTGTTTTCTGTTTGAGAGAAGGACTCAGCCTAAATATGCAGGGTTTGTGTGTTAAACATGTGTGAATGAAACAAAACACAACTCCAGGTCTGTTTGTGACGAGGAAACAACAGGGGCCAATTTTAAGTACTATGTGACATCACACAGGACTGCCCTGTTTACAGCCAGGTAGGAGAACAGCCAGGTGTTTCTGAATACAAACACAGAGTTTGAACAATCACACTGTTCCTTATACCTCCAGACTCCACCCCTCCTCCCACCTCACTCTCTTCTTTAGTCCTCCAGGTACCGCCCGCTTTAGCAGCTCTGTTTGAAATGTGGTTGTGGGCGGAGTTTAGGTGTTTAGTCCCACTTTAAAGGACACTTATTATGTTAAATTGACTTTTTTGAGCTTTTATAGTTTTATTGTTATGGTTCCCAAATCAAAAACATACCTGGAGTTGTATTTTGCTTAATTCACACTCGTCTAATTAATCCTGTTCCTGAGGTCCTCTTTCTGAAGCTCGGACCTCAGAAATCACCCTGTTTCCCAAATTGTGACGTCACAGGTAGAAATCCTGTGCAGTTCAGCAGCACATAAATCATCTCCAGATTTGTTCGTAGCATTTCATTACAGCTGTGTGTTTGTATTGGTTTTCCAGTTGAGCTGCTTGAATAGCTAATAGCTGTTTTTTGTTTTGTTTTTCCATATTGTACCTGATTTTTTCCATGTATTTGAGCAAAATTTGTCTTGCCCCATTACAGATGTGTTGTATAAGCAGCTTTCCTAACTAAAATTGCAGTTTTTGTTAGGAAAGACAATCCAGATGAGCGTCGAAACGTCTTCACTATAAAACTTTTGACATAATAGATTTTTTTCTTTTGTAATGGAACATACCTGGACGACTGAGGGATTACACAGAGATTACGTATCTCAATGTATCTGACCCAAACTGCACTCACAAGACTACACCTACAGGGGGAGTTCACGCAAAGTCAGATTAAACTTGTGAATCATGAGTTCAATCTGCTTTTTTACAGATAAATACAAAAAAATACGACATCTTCACCAAACTCACTCACTCACTAACTTGTCTATTCTGCTGTTGTCTCAAATAAATCCTTAAAAAACAAAACAAACAAACAAAATGATTCGACTAACACGCATTTTGGTCGATAAAGACTCCATCAACCGAGATCCACAGCCCACGTCATCAATAGATGGGAACCACGCCACCGTTTCCACCCCTCGCACTTTTTTTCTCTCTTGTTTACTTCAGTTTCAGACGTTTGACATAATGGACCTCTCAAATCTTGCTGCAGTTTTACCCTCCTCCTCCTCCTCCTCTTTCCTTTCTTTCTTTCTCTTCCTGGACACAGTTTTCCTCCCGTTTATCATTCCGAGCGTGATCCCTCCTTTCTCTCTCACGCTGCTGTCATAAATAATTGATCGCCGTCGGAAACATGATCGGCAGAAAACAGACCACCCAGGCAAAAGTGAGGCGAAGAAAGCTCCGAGAAATAACCTTTACTCAACCGCACCTCTCCTCTCTGCTATTGTTTCTTATCTGCTCCTTATGCTTCCCACTTCCTGGAAACTACTTTTGCCTACTGCATACTAAAAGCTCAATACTCGATACCGATTCGAAAACCAATACCGCCGTGATAATATTTAGACGATAGAACGTGATTTTCAACATTAAATGGTAGCAAGTTCTTTTCTATTCCCCTGTGGCCTTATATCTGTGTAACCCCTCAGTCGTCCAGGGAGTGGTCCACGGGCGTTTACTAGTCTACGTGGTCTTATAGCTCAGTTGGTAGAGCGTCAGTCCATTTATCCAAAGGTTGGCCGGTTCAATTTCTGCCCCTAACGTAAACATCAACGGTTGAGCGGTCGGATCCGCGGAACCACAGGTCGGCGGTGCGTTTCCAGCTCCCACAGATGAGTTATGACGTGTCGTCCTGGCAAAACACTTAACCCACCTCGCTCCCAGTGTCCGCGTACACCGGTGTGTGAGTGTGTGCGTGAATGGGTGAGTGGTTCCTTGATGTGAAGCGCTTTGAGAGACTTGAAGGTAGAAAAGCGGTGTATAAAAATGTGAGTTTACTTTTAACCGTTCTTATACAGCTCAACATCATTCTAAAGCTGTTCAGGAAAGGTTCATTTCTGTCTGTGAATGTGACTCTTTTAGTATCGGTACCTGCTCAAATGAGTATCTAGTTTAGATGCTAGTTTTAGTATCGATAAGTATCAGATTGTTGATACTTCTGAAAACCCTACTATAGCCTTGGCTCTTCGTGAGGGTACTACGTCCACTTTGGTCTGGTCCAATTTTCGGCGTTTTCACTAGTCCTGGTTTGAGCTAGTTTATTCTTGATATATATGCTTTGGTTGGTCCTGGTTTAGTCTTGGCATAGTCCAGGTTTAGTTCTGGGTTTAGTCTCAGTTTTCGATTTGGTGTGTCCGTTCAATTGTGCATATGGCAGATTTTCGTGTTTTTATAATTCTGACTTGGTTTGGTGGAATAGTATCTACAGTCAATATTTATCATAGTTTTACATCAGTTCAGCGGCAGTTTGTGGAAAATGGTTGAGAAGAAAAGCACAAAAATATAGGAAGTAGCGCTGAGTTCTTAAACAGAATCCCTCTACCTGCGTCTAATCATAACTACTGTGCAATTTTAACAAGTTTTGTCCCTTGTTTACGTCTCGGCTCTTGGCATTTTAACCGATCTCCTTCTTTATCTGCAGTGAGAGAGGATGACGACTTCCTGAGCCTGAGCGAACTTCCTGAAACCTTCCCCTCTGACCCCCCGGAGCCCCTCCCCCACTTCCTGTTTGAGCCGGAGGAGGGGTACATCGTGAAGACCAAACCGGTTAACCTGTACTGCAAAGCCACGCCCGCCACCCAGATCTACTTCAAGTGCAACAGCGAGTGGGTTCACCAGAAGGACCACGTGGTGGAGGAGCGCGTCGACGACAACTCCGGTAAGGACAATGTGAAGCAAACTACGCGCTAACACGAGGGTGGGGGGGTTCAGTTTGCTCTCGTGTCCTCGGGCGAGACACTTCGCCTGGCTGGATTTAGGCAACGTTTGAAGTTATCCAAGTTTGATTTTCTGTTCAAAAGAGATACATTAAGTCCAGTTTCCAGAATAAAAAAAAAAAAATGTAGTGGATGTGTTCGTAGTAGTGTTGTCGCGAAACAAAAATGTCAAACCCAGTTTCGATATTAAAACGTAAACTCGATACTCAATACTGATTCTGATACCACAACGATAATAAAAAAAAAAAAAAACACCCTTT
>KN483749.1:1532-12416 GCA_000787095.1 Periophthalmodon schlosseri | reverse complement strand
AAAAAAAAACACTTTTTCTTTAAACAATAGAATGGGATTTTCAACATTAAATGTTCGTACTTTGTTTTCTATTCCCATGTGGCCTTATATCTGTGTGATCCCTCAGTCGTCCAGTAGGTTCCACAGTGGTCCATGGGCGTAAACTAGTCTATGTGTCTTATACTTGTTCTGATCCAGCTCAACATCATTTTAAAGTGACTTTTTAGTGTCGATATCTGCTCAAATGAGGGTCTAGTTTCGATACTAGTTTTAGTTTGTCATCTGCGTTGACATATTGTTTCTATACGTCCACGTTCTCAGCCCCTCAGTCAAACTCTGCCGTGACAAGCGGGTTAAACCCATTACAGCTCTGTTCATATGTCCATGGGCAGTCCCACAGCTGTCTGCCTCCTCTGTGCGCTACACTACCGTTGACAGGACACTTTAATGGATTCTACAGTGTTTTCCTGGAGCTGAGCCAGATGCCCTCCCCTCCTGTCACTTCTGCGCTCACTGTACACTCCATACACTCCTCCGTAATGAATCACGCTGTAGTTCTGGCAGAGGCCCGGGTCTGATGTGGACTTTTAGTGAGCTTCGGGGACCACACCTGTTTGCGAATGAGGCTGGGTCCCTAAACGCGGCGATCATGAGAACGACGGCGAGGACGAGGGAGACATATTTTAAGCTGTCGTCACGGGTCAGAGCGGGAGGAGGCCGCGCTCTGAAGACGGGGATTCTCGTCTGTGACACTGAAGCTTTAGTTTTCAGTTTGCAGCGTGATAAACATGTAGGTTGTGCGTGGTCCAGACACAGGGAGAACGTGCAAACTACCCACAGAAATGTTATTATAGAAAGTTGTGGTTGCTTGAGAGATAAATAACAGCTACGTAGCACTTTTGGATCAGTCTTGTCTTATTTTTAGTTTAAAAAAATAAATGCAAATTTCAGTCTCTGCATTGATACCGGTTGATACTGGGGATCAGCAGATACTTAAAGCTTTAGTGTCGAAACAGGTCTGAAAAGGCTGGCTCGGTCCTATTTCCTTTCTCCTACCTCCTCCCTCCTTGTCTCATTTCCTTCGTCTCTCCTCTCTCCTTTGTCTCATCTCTCTTTTCTCCTCAACATGCTGAAGTAAGAATACTAACAGCTCGCACTTATCCGGGACCGTGCTGCAGGGCCAGCTGAGGTCATAGTCCCTCCAGTCTGTCCTGGGTCTTTCCTGGGGCCTCCTCTCAGTGGGACATGCCCGGAACACCTCCCCAGGGCGTCCAGGCATCCAGGAGGCATCCAGAACAGGCTCCTCTCCACGTGGAGGAGCAGTGGCCTTAGAGATAGGCTCCTCACCCTGTCTCTAAGGGAGAGCCCAGCCACCCTGCGGAGGAAACTCATTTCTACCACTTGTATCCGCCGTCTTGTCCTTTTGGTCATTGCCCAAACCTCAGGAGCATAGGTGAGAGCAGGACCAGAGATCTAAACCAGGACTAAACCAGGACTAAACTAAAGTTGCTCGCCGCTGCGTTCCAAATAGGAAGTGAGCATGGGCGTGATTCCGGCTCCATTGACTCCAGACAGACAAATCAGGCGCCTTCTTTCCCCGAAGTCCCTCCTTCTAGCGTTAGCAACAGATTTGATTGACAGTGGAGCTAAGCGCCCACTCCCTGCTAAACCAGCGGTGTGCGCAGGAGGGAGCATTACCTTCAACAGCCTCTTTCAGATTGGCTCTTTGGTTGCTATGATACTCACGGCAGGAATTCCAAATATGGAACTCGGCTCAAAATAATCCCCTCTAACAGCTCTAGCCTCGATGAGCTTCATTTGACTGGAGTCGAACGCTGTGGGTGACGTCACACTCACTTAGTCCACTTGTTTATACAGTCTATGGTGGTGAATCATGTCCTCGGATTTGGAGGAGCTGATTTTCATCTGACCCGCTTCACACTCGGCTCAAACCTCCCAGTGCATGAGACAGGTCCTGGTTGGATGAAGCCATCAGGACAACACCACGTTAATAATGTTTGTGTTGTACCGATCCCTCTCTCTCAGTGACTCCTTTAGCTGTATCTGTCTCTGCTGTGCAATGTCTGCACATGCTCAGTACTTCAGACTCTCTGGCTCCTAGACTCGCACAGACTGGCCTCCTGCTGCTCGTGTTCATTCATCTCCTCTCACTGCTCACTGTGATCTGCTCCAAACAGCTGTGCACTCTGCTACTGCTCTATGCAACTTTTTAATATATATGTTGTATAGAACATTTTAACATATTTTTTACTGTTTTGTTTCTGGTCTTCAATTGCTGGGTTTCAGATGACATCACAACATTCTATAGGCCAATAATCTTCAATAAAGATGGGGCAGATAAAATGAATATTGTTCAAATGCAGAGTTCTTGGGTCTAGTCACTGACAGAAATGATCAGGTTCAACTTTTGTGCATTTACCTTTTGAATATTTCATGGCAAAGTGCAGTGTAATCAACAGAGAAAATCTGTTTCTTGCCCCCATCTGAGAGTATGACATCATCACGTTAGAATCTGAAAAGCACCAATAAGTTTATTACATTTGTTTGTGCTGTTGACTCACTTTGGGAACTGATTTGACTCATGAAAACCATAGTAACTTTTTAGCAAAAAATACACTGAAATAAAAGCACATGTTTTCATTTAGGTCGTGTTTTGCTTGAAAAACGTTGAAAACCATGCATCTTCGCGGGCTCGCATCTCCACAAACCTGACTCTTACTTGGCCTGGAGGACGGCCTGCTTGTTTCCATAACATTTTTCTACATACTGTATGTTATTAGATGTAGCTATCTCCATGGAGAATGTTCCATAGTATGGTTTTAACTTTCTATTTCCATGGATTCATGCAGATAACTTGCTAACTCCAGAAAGTTACATACTGTTGCTTTAAATTACTGATGTGTTTTTTATCGCTTGAAAACTATGCATTCTTAATGTGAGATGGGTCACCTCTCCACAGATCTGACCTGTAACTTGGTCTAGTGGTGTCTTTCTTCCACAGACATGGAAATTTTAATGCAATACCCACACCCAGGTTTGTTAAAAATAGTTACGCTGTCAATAGGTTGTGTTCACGTAACATCACAACATTAGAATCCCTCTAGTTTAACCTGAGCTGGAGACAGGTCACAGTTTTATGGTGGAGTTTTCTGTGGAACTGTCAGACGCAGACGTGTCGACCTGGTTTATGGTTAATGTCTCTGATCACTGGTCCTATCCATGTGAAACAAAAACTGGCACAAAGTTCATTGTCTTCTCTGTCAGTATAAACAAACAAAAATGAAATTATGCTTTCACAATACCTTCAGGAGGTGGTGTCATTGTTCAACCCCAAAGACGTGTTTGTTTTCAGTTAAAAGGACTTAAAACCTTAAGATTAATATGACAAGTTTGTGGAGCCGATCCCAAACCATGATAAGATTCAGCTTTTGTGTTGTTTTTTTTTTTTTTTTCAAAAAACAGAGAATCTCCCATAGAGTTATATTGATACTTTGCAGCTAACGTCATCAATATTGTCCGGGGGTGTGATGCTAACTGGAGACACTGCTCTGTCTGAAGCTCTGTTACTCAAGTTAGACTTTAATCTAAGCTGTTTTTAACACAGTCTGACCAGAAAGAACTGACTTAGCTGGAACTACAACAGGTGATCTGATTTTTGCTGTTAAACAAGTCCCTCACATAAAACTACAGTTACAAGCTAGCTAGCATTAGCCAACAGATTTCGTTAGTCACTTTTACCTTTTTTGTTGAAAATCAAACACTTAAACAGGACCATGAACGCCCATATTGATCACAGGCGCCTGAAAATGTGCTGTTTAAGTCCATTTTGCGTTTTTTCGTCTTAAATCTTATTTTGGCGGTTTGCTAATGTGTGCATTGTGTCACCACGGTAACTGCTGAACATTCCACCATAGAGATACATCCATCTCAAATTCTAAAACGTAACCGTTCTCGTAATACTAGGCTATCCCTTTTTTCCTGCCTTTCTCTTCCTCCTCTAAAATGGCTCGTCTGCGTTATGGTTTGGAGGAATATCTGTTTGGACGCGCAGATGTTGAACTGTCAGCGTGTGTGGATCTGATAAATGGACTGTACTGTGACAAATGCAGTGACTCACCGCAGACTTATGATTTTTATGAATGATGAAACTTACAAATCCAGAAATGTCACAATTAAACATCTTCCTTACGCGCAGCTGTTCATCATCTGCTGGCCTCCTTTCAGCTGTTCAGACACAGGCAGCGCTCAGAGGCTCTTTCATTTGACCTCATGCAAATTCAAGATGTTTTTTGCAAATTTCTGTCAAATCCGTCTTTGTGGAGTGGCGTTGGAGGAGCTCTCGTGGCTCGTTTCATTTTCGCAGCGGCGATATGTTCTTTGATTTCTGCTTAAGTTATCTCAAAGCGCTCGTAGCGGCGCTGTCATACAGTACGGATTGGGTTCTTGGGGCAGCTTCGGGGAGGCTCCACTCTCAGATATGAACTTTTTGGGGGAATTGGACACATGAGAAATAATGATTCAAAGTTAGACGTCTTTGTGTACGGTTCCAGCCCTAACGCACGACAAGGAAAACGTCTGCGTGGCCACAGCGGATCGTCAAAGCCCGATCTCGTTGGACCTCTGAAGCTAAGCAGGGCTGGGCGCTCGGAATACGAGGCACCACAGCAAAAACTAAAGTTGTGTCCTCAGGCAAGACACGTCACGCGCATTGCCTCGTATGAATGTGGTGTGCGCGTGACTGTTGATGTTGGTGGAAGTTGCCGATGATGCAGATTGGCAGCCTCGACTTTGGAGTGAATGATTAACGAGCTGTAAAGTTTGGGTGTCTTGAAAGGTGCTGTATTAACCCAGTGGTTACTATAGTATTTGCTTAGATACCAACGCATTTTCCTTGAGCTTGTTCTTAAGGCTTTTTCACTTTGTCATGTTTCCACGACCTGCTCTCCATGGAGATGTTATTGCTTTTGCCTAGATTGTTCCACAGTTTAGCATTAAACCGATCTATCTCTGTGGAGACGAGCAGGTGCGGTTACAGGTCAGATCCGTGGAGACTGGAACATACAAACTTTACACAGAAAGTACTTGCCTGATCTGGGGATTGAACCAGGGACCTATTTGCCGTGAGGAGAGTGCTGCTGATACTTTGCAGCGACCTCGCTCAGGAGGTGTTCAGCCTGTACGTTTATGACGGAATGTCCAGACGTTACCATGGTGACGCGATGCACACATTAGCAAACACAGGCTGGTGTTTTTTCGATGGTCTGAAAACTCGAGAAATATTACAAAATGGATTTAGCAAAACGCATTTTCAGGAGTCTGTGGTCAATCCGAGCGTTCGTGGTCCCGTTTAGGAGTTTGATTTTCAACAAAAAGACGAGTGTATAACTGAAAAACAGTTGGCTAATGCTAACTAGCTTGTGACTGTATCGTTATGATCGAGAGACTTTTTTATCAGCTCACCTGTTGTAGTTCCAGCTAAATCGGTTCTTTCTGGTCAGATTGTGTTAAAACAAAGGTTTTTAGGTTGTTATGCAGCGGTAGTTTTCAAGTTAACAGCTCCTTTTACCTTTAGTTCAGTAGAGATTGACAATTCCAGGGCTGAAATTGGTGCATGGAGTTTAAAAAGCACTTCCTGTATTACTACATGACATCATAAGGTGGAACAGAGTGTTTTCAGTTTGAGAGAAGAACTATACTATACAATTTGACCAGGCTAAAGTAACATCTGAGGACACAGGTTACCCTACTTACACTCGTTTTAATCAGTCAGCCTCTGCCAAAATGCTGTTTACGTCCTATGTTTTATGCTCAGACCATGAATACAAATCCCGCACCGAAAGGTTAATTCCACAGAACAAATCCAGAAATTTCATTTGTGTTTTTGTACTGACCTGTGTCATCCAAAGCACTGACCCGCCCCCCGCCGCTCTCCCTCCCACTCCTCGGCCTTCCCCGGCTGGGCTTGCGCCGCGCTCCGAGGGGCTTAAGTGATGAAACACGGAGCTCAGCGCGTCTTTGGCTCGCACTTCAAAGCCATGATGCAAAATCTCGCGCACAAAACACTGCTCCGTACAATGCGGAGTGAATGTGGGCTTAAAGCGGGTGTGAAAACAAGATAAAGAACGGCATTTAGCAGAGACCACAGGATAACCGGATTAAAACAGCCTCTGGAAGATTCAGGATTTTAATATACAAATTTTATTAGAGGTATCCGTATGTGCTCTGCCTTTTTAAACAGCAAGCTTTAGCGACACAAACCTATGACAGATAAGAGGAGATGTGGATAATCAATTGTTACATTTTATACAGAGGTGGGCGCATTTATATAGTGACTTTCAAGACGCCCAAACACACGGACAGAAGCAGGGACTGCACACACTAATTTCGTGACATTCCCGAACGAGTCGGCTCATTTCAACGGTTCGTTAACGTGAACTGCTGGAATCGGATCTCGTTTTTTAAAAGAACCGAATCTTTCGCTTTCTAATTTTTATGTATTTTTACACTGATTAACGCTGAACCAACACAAGAAGCAGCACAGAAGCAGAGCAGGCGACACGAGTGACAGAAAAAAAACACATCGTACATATCGTTCATAATAACAATTAGTTTTAAAATGATTGTAGTGAAACGTTTTATTTTGATTATTCATAATTCCAAAGGGTAAACACTCTCCCGCTCTCAGTTTGAACCATTTTAAACACATCTGAGCCTTGGTCTTTTCTCAGGAAGTGGATTCAAAAGAAGTGGACTAAGTGAGTGTGACGTCACCCACAGCGTTTGACTCCAAATGAAGCTCATCGGGGCTAACGGTTATAGCGGCGAATGTGGAGCCGAGTTCCATATTTGGAATTCTGAGCATGAGTATCATAGCAACCAAAGAGCCAATCTGGAGCGAAGCCGTTGAAGGTAACGCCCCTTCCCGCTCGCGCCGCTGGTTTGGCAGGGGGCGGGGGCTTAGCAACGCTGTCAATCAAACCTGTTGCTAACGCTAGCGGGAGCGACCTCGGGGAAAGAAGGCGCCTGATTTGTCTGTTATTAATGTTTTTATATTGATTTACGGACAAAATAGCAAAATCAAAACACCAGGATCATGTAGAGCGGGTTAATACGAACATTTAAGACCAAAACGACGAGTCTGACAGCAGCAGATACAGAGAGAGTGGCCATAGTTTTTCATTAAAAAGCGAAGTGGAGCCAGAGTCGATGGAGCCGGAAGTGCGCCCATGATCACTTCCTGTTTAGAACGCGGCGGCTAGCGGGTTAGCTATGTCCATTTATATATACAGTCTATGGTTCTCACATTGGCTTCTGTCATATAAATAAATAGTAAAAGAGCCAGTCTTTTGAACAGGTCTTTGAAATGAACGGATCCAAGAGATTCAGATCCCATAAAAGAGCCGAAAATCCCATCACTAACAAACACCACTTTTAGGCAATGTGGATGAAGTGTCTTGCTTAAGGGCACAACAACAGCTTCCAATAGAGCCACTGCTGCCCCACTGTGGCACCTGGTTTTCCCCGCGGTCTCTCATCCAAGTGCTAACCAGGCGCGGTCCTGCTTAGCTTCAGAGATCAGACGAGATCAGGCTTTTTTTTTTTTTTTTTCTTAAGTACGAGCTACTTCACTCACCTCTGATAAGATTAGCGTAGCGTCTTTCCATTCTCCACTGGCCTCTTCACCTCTACAGCGTAATTCTGATCTGGGAAGTGCATTGATTTGGCGATTAGCCTTCAGTTGCTAAACCGTGCTAACCACAGCTCCTGTATTTACGCTAAGTGCTGCGGTGTGGAGTTCCCCGTCTGATGTGCGGTGTCTGGGAGCTGATCTCCGCGCTCTCCATTACCTCCGGTGCTAGCTAGCGTGCTAACGTGCTAACGGCAGCTCCGGTTTCTCTTCGCACTTTGTCTCCATCAGCAGTGTGAGTGGTTATTAGCTGCCCCTGACCCCTGACTGCACGCACACACACACACACGCGCACACACACACACACGCGCACACACACACACACGCACACACACACACACACACTCACACTCACGTATTTACACACTAGCGTTTCTGTGCTTCTCGGGGACGTTACATTGACTGACATTCATTTACTAGAGACTCTAACCTTAACCATAGTTACTACTCGCCTAATTTTAAAGCAATACTGTGTAACTTTCTGGACGTTGCATGTCACCTGCAAGATATATGGAGATAGAATGTTAAAACCACACTTCAGAACCTTCTTCATGGAGATAGATGAGTTTTATGCCATACTGTGGAGTATTATAGGCAAAGGAAGAACGTTTTCGTCGAAACAGGGAGTCAGGTTTGTGGAGATGCGAGCCCGCTCAAAGTGAGAACGGAATGGAATAAGTATAGTTTCTTTCATTTCTTCTTCTGTTAGCATTTCCACTATAATGCAATAAATATCGTACTGTGAGATAGTACAAACCCAATTTCAATTATTTCTATTTTCTTTTTTAGTATCGATACCTGCTCAAATGAGTATCTAGTTCCGATACTAGTTTTAATATCGATCAGTATCTGGTTTTCGATACGTTTGACAATCCTACCGCGAAATGAAAACTGCGACAATTCCATACCGTGAGATTTGCATATCGTTACGTTCCCTCTGTCACTTTACCGTCCCCTTCTCTCCATCCCCTCCCTCTCCGTCCCCACTCCTTCGCTCCAATCCTAAAGTAATCTCATTCCATCGCGGGTTTGTGCACGCGCTTATCCTCGCGCGGCGGTGATAAACGGAACACATTCTGCCATTATAAACATTGATTTTCTCTGCCAGGAACCTGGTCCAGCCTCCTGTGTTTACCCAACTCAAATCTTCTTTCAATTTACCCCGCTGCTCCTTTCGGGTCCACTTCGAGAGCCGAGCATTACTGTGACATATATAGTGGCTGCGCTTGGTTATGGGCGACATATGGAATACAATACAGTGGATTTGAGCAGAGTTTTGCCTGGGGGCAGTTTAAGTGGAGCTGCCTTGGTTCCGCACTGAAGCGAGAGCAGAGACCTGGGAGTTTAGCCTTTACTGCGGCGGATTCTTTCAGGCAAGCTGCACAGAAAAAGCACACATTTTTGCACGCTACGATTCAGGGTTATTAGTGGCAGGAGCTCAGTAAAGTTGGCTCACTATTCCGGGAGTTGGAGGTTGAATTCCCACTGCCAGCGTTATATATTTGTGATGCAAAGGGAATTTTTCAGGCTTTTAAAACTGCGTTGAGACCTCAGCATTGGTATTGCGCTGTATAACTTAAAGGTCCACTGCGTAACTTTTCTGTAACGTCTTTCGATACGCACATAGCACTTAACATTATTCATTATTCATCCACACTTGGTGATGGTTGTAGCCACAGCTGCCCTGGGGTAGACTGGCAGAAGTGAGGCTGCCAAACCAGACCTTTGACCAATTACTTACGCAGCACGTTCACTTGGCAAGCGAAGTGAAGTATTTTGCCCAAGGACACAACAAATAGACATGTTTAAGGCTGAGGTATTCAACTTTTGTTTTGTGAATAGTGAATACAACCGGATGACAGTAGCTCAGTTTGTAGAGTGTTTGTCCACTGATCTGAAGGTTGGTGGTTCAAATCCTGCTCCCGACATAAACGTCATTGGTTGAGACGTCAGATCCACTGACCCACAGGTTGCCGGTGCGATTCCAGCTCCCACAGATGAATACTGTCATTGTGTCCTTGGGAAGACACTTAATCCACCTCGCCCCCAATGTGTGAGTGAATGAGAGTGGTTCCTTGATGCATTTACCATTAGTTGGTTTGAGAGCTGCTCCTCCACATCAGCTGAGGTGGCTCGGGCATCTGTTCAGGGTGCCCCCTGGAAGTCTCCCTAGGGAGGTGCTCCGGGCATGTCCCACCAGGAGGAGGCCCCGGGGAAGACCCAGGACACGCTGGAGGGACTATGTCTCTCGGCTGGCCTGGGAACGCCTTGGGGTCCCACCGGAGGAGCGGAGGGTGTGGGCCCCAAGACCCAGGACACACTGGAGGGATATGTCTGAGAGCGCCTCAAGATTCCCCCGAAGGAGCTGGAGGATGTGTCTGGGGTGGGGGAAGTCTGGGAGTCCCTGCTTAGACCGCTGCCCCCGCGACCCGGCCCCGGATAAGCGGAAGAAAATGGATGGATGGATGAGTTTGAGAGCTACAGGCGAGTTTGAGTGACAGTTTAAACTACCTACCTCCTCTTTTCGCAGTTTGAAATTCAGTCACCCAGCTGTACCTGATTTTTCCCGTCTTAAAAACATGAAAAAAACAGCACTAGTTCATTTTAAACAGTTTGCAGTGGTCCAAAGCTATTCCTCATTTACCTTATGCATTCAGAGCATCCTGATTACTCACCATGATGAGTTTATAAGCGCTTTTCACAATTCTCAGAGACAAAGTTTTGCCGTCACAGTAACTTCTTGATTATCAGACAATAAAACACTTTCTCATTAAATGCGGACAGCACACAGTGGTCTTATTTTGACCTCGAGAGCTGCTTATGCAATACATCTGTGCTGGGGCACGGCACATTTTGCTAAAAAAGAAAACAGATGCAGGGTTTTTAATTGAATTCCAACATTTAAATTGAATTCTACAGCCATTTACTTGAAAATAGTATAAAAATATCTCTGCAATAATGTGCTAATGTTAAAATAAAACCCTTAAACCACATACAAAAGAAATAATCCTTGTACATCCTGTATTTAAATCAGATAATTGTCCATAATTGCTGCCTAAATATGGGAGAGTTCTTACCGTAATAACCCGAGTAATGGGGCAGCGCTAAAAGTGCCCCTCTTTATGTCTCTCTCCCATATATTCTGTATACATTAGTCTGACTCCATTACCCACGATGCCTTCTGCCGTAGACCCACG
>KN483748.1:678-11078 GCA_000787095.1 Periophthalmodon schlosseri | reverse complement strand
ATATGTGTGTGGTGGAAGTTTGTTTCTTTGACCTTTTTTTCTTTGGCTCAAAACTATAATAATGTAAGCCATTTCTCATAATATGCAGCATCGCTTATGTATTTAATTGATCTTTTTTTATTCTCTGAAGTAGAAGACACACTGTTATTATAGAAAAAAAAGAAAAATAATGTCTAAAAAATATGGCTTAGGTTTTTTAATTATGTACCATGTATTTTCTCCATATATTTAACTGAGATATTAGAGATATTGCTAGCTTATTGTTGTTGCTGCTAACTGTAGACAACTATTTTACTTTTTACCTTTAGTTTAGTCAAAACATGTAAAAATTACATCCACAATCTTAATTCCCTTTTTAAGAAAAATCTGAAAATAGTGCTCTAAGAATAAAAAATGCAGAGGGAGTAACTACAAAGATGTAAATTGGTTTAAGTATACTGGCACTTTAACTTCCAGCTATTATGACGCAGTATTTCTGAATTCTCCATGTAGCTCTTATAATTAGCTTTGTATTAACCCTCTTTGTCCCTCTATGATTTACACTTTTTATTACAGCACAAAGGGTTAATGATGTCAGCAACCAATACTTCCCCACAATCCTCTCACCACGCCAATAAATATTGATGAAGTAACTGTACAATGGTCTTTGTTAGCGGCGCTATGAAGGCGGTGCAAACAAAACACACTAATGGGCTAATCCGACGTTAGCGTGATCCTTGATTAATCCGCCGCTCAAGTCCGCAAAATAAACAGCTGTTGTATCATCCTCCGCCGTAATTGTCAGAGCTTTTGTTGTTTTAACTTTTGAAGGTCAATAAGAACTTGAGTAAAGCAAATGATTATTAATGGATCATTGTTTATTCATTGGAGAGCGATAAAAGAGGTGAGCTGCTTGAGAGTATAAGCCACCTTTAAAGGGCCATTTTGTAGGATTCAAGGTAAAAACTCTTGGTTGAATGAATGAAAACCTCTTTTGCGGTAGCTACCTTCAACATTACTGCCTATAAAAGACTGTACTGAGCTGTAAACTCAATTCAAAGTAGCCAAACATCCCACATGCTTGTGCAAGATGAATGTTCTAGTCAAATTCCACTTGTTGTCAAACCAGACATTCTGTGATGGAAATAATTGTTAGTTTAATTTCAGTAGCAGCTTTCATAGACATTGAATAATTATGTATAAGGCTGCTTTGAAGATAGATCTCAGATACAAAAATAGATCAGGGTCCATCAAGTCTCAAATACCCACGCAGACTTCATGTAAGCCAAAAAAGACAAAAGTATATTTTAGTGCTGCTAATAAACTTATCATGATAACAAATTTTTAAACATGATATATAGCTACAGAAAAATATTGCGATAAAGGATAATATTGAACCTATATGCGGTGCGTCATTGGGTTTGCCATTTTCCAGACCATACATTTAAAAGATTTTGCCTTTAAACTCATAAGAGAAAAGCATAGATCAATCTAGATATTTTTGGAGTATTTAGTTTAGACATTAAAGTATATTAGAACTTACAGACTTTGAGAAAACATTTTCTAGTTGTGTCTAGCCAATTAATTTGTTGTGTGTCGTTTTTAAAAGTCCAGGAGAAGATGGGTCCTAAAGAAGATGACATTTTTTTATATTAAAACTGTTAAAGACAAATTGGGTAGATGTAAAATTTATCAAAGCATTTAAAGGTAAGTGCAATATGTTAAAAAAGCAATACTTTTGAATGGCTAAATATGTTGTTTATTTAGGTCGTGGCATATTTGCCACAGCACCATTTCACAAAGGAGATTTGATTTTAGAATATAAGTGAACTTGTCAAGAAAGATGAGTGTGAGACAAGGAAGAAAATGTATCATGACAAACTGGATGTTTTTATGTTTGAGTTTAGGTTTGGTAGGGTGATGTGGTGGTATGTATTTCTTTTTATTTATAGTCAATAAATTATACAACTATTCATCAAGTTTGCAGTTTGTATGCAACAAACAAAGATAGGTCATTTGGCAGGCTGGTAAATGATGACCACACCGACTCGAACAGCAAGATAAAGTGTTTGTTTGCCAAAAGAGACATCAATACTGGTGAAGAAATCACTTACAATTATGGCTCTAGGTGACTGACCATGGCGATGTAAGGTAACAAAACTTATATTACTAACCTTTATTTAACCAAGATAGTCTTTCTGAGATTAAGAATTTCTTTTTCAGGGGAGTCCTGGTCCCAGAGGGGAGCATTGCACCTTTAACCATGTTGCCTTTCTCTTATATTGTACATTTCTCATTGAAAATGAAAATAATTTGGCATGTTTCTTTACAGCAAAACGCTTCATTGGTGTCAGAAGTGATGAGCCAAACCTCCTCGGTAAAGTTTCAGTTAAGCTAACCTCAACTCTGCTGAGCTACCAGTTGAAGATGTTTCCGTCAAAGTGACCGAAGATTAAACTGGAAGAGGACACAGACTTCACCCCACAGGTTAAAATGGCCCCTGCTTGTGCCCTAAGGTATGATGGAAAGGCTGATTGGGAAGTGTTTTATGCACAGTTTGAACTGTTGGCCCAGGCTGCAAGATGCTCCATGGAAGAGGCAGCTCTCCAGTTAGCCCTGTGCCTCACAGGGGGCACTTTGTCTAGTCTGCTCTTCCTGAGTCCTAAAGACAGATGTGACTGCAAAGCTTTATTCGGGGCTTTGAAGAGAAAGTCGGGTTCTACTCCACCTCCAGTGTGTTTCGTTCAGAGCTGTGTAGCCGTCACCGTCACCCTGGTGAACAACTTGCTAATTGAAGGACTGGTTCATTGCATCTATACCCACATGCTACCTGCCATACAGTCTGAGATGGCTCGGGATCATTTTCTACAAATCCTGTAACCGTCTGACCAGAAGATACAGACACTCCTGGCTCACCCTAGATCACTACAAGAAGCACTGGACATGACTACAGAGTGAGAGCTGCTGAGCACACCAACGGCTACTTTGAGGGACAATGTGCAGGTGAATGCGACGAGTCCCAGAGGCCAAACCATCAGAGACCTCCGAGCTGAGTGATCTTATTCATCTGGTGCATGTTGTCACATTAGAGAAGAAACCAAGACCCAGACCACAACATCAGCTGATCTGCTGGAGCCAGGACACATTGCCCGGGACTGCTCCAGGGCTAGTGTAAGGAAACAAGCCAAGGACCGCATAGATGGGACCATAGATGTGAGGCCAGAGCACTATGTCCCACAGTGAAACAGAACATGTTGTCGTGGTGGGCCACACTGGACATGGCGAATGCTGGTACATACCCACAGTGAATAGCAGCTCCTCAGCTACCTTGCTGAGGCCAGACGTGCTGGGAGATATAGCAGCTATTACTCCTACTTCTGTCCGACTGCAAACTGTGACTGGTAAGCAGGCCCCCTGGTCAGTGAGACGACAGTGGCTTTATGGGTGGGAAATGACTAAGTTTGCTGTCCGTTGTGGTTCACAGATTTGGAGGACTGTATACTGAGCCTTGATACCCTGTGGGCCTTGGAGAGCATAATCGACATCAAATGAAGCACCTTAATCTTTCCAGACAACCACATCATTCAAATGCACAAACAGCTCCCCAAAACTATTTGCCCTGTGTATCACTCAATGCCCTCAAACCACAGAACAATACTCGAGCCTGTTGTTGCCCACCCATCTCCACCTCAAAGACACACAGACGGGCCTCCACACTAGAGCAGACAGGAGCACAACCAAGCAGAGAAGCAGAACCAGAGAAGCTACAGCGGGCAGTTAAGTGTGCAGCTTTTGGTTTGGATGAACCAGCTTATAATGGACTAGTGGACATAAATACAGCTGAATGTACAACAGGAACTGGACAGTGAGAACAACCCAGTGCTCACATGGATCACAAACCAGCAACGGCCCAACTGGACTGACATTGGGGGTAGTGTAATGATCTGATATTGTGTGTTTAGCTCAGAGTTGACACTTTTGTTGTTGTTAATTTAACTGCTTTTGTGACACTTGGTTGCTATGCCGACAAGTGGATGTGAAGGTTCTATTCGTCAGTTACTGGAGACTGGCTCGAGTGAGTTGAGACGGCTCTTGTTTTGCTCTTGTTTTGGCGTAGGTTACGGCCTACAGTAGCTCTTGTATTCAGAAAATAAATAAGCAGAAGAAATTCGGCCTGTTTCCTTACACCAGAATGCTACAATTTATTGTTCTGTCTTAGCACAGTTCAAAGTATTTAAACTATAACCTGGGAAATACATTTTATGTAACAAAACATAACTTTAAGAGTATGTGCTCTCAGTGTACTATCACTGTTACTATCCACCACTTAACTTTGATGTAACTACACGTTTATGTGAACTCAATTCTTTTTTCCTCTCAGATGGAGAGAGAAAAGACCTAAAGAAAATCAAATGTGAATAAAACCAATACAGTAGAGGATACAGGATAGTTATTTTAAATAGTAGAAAAATGTTGTGGAATAGTCTGACTAGTACTAGTACTTATAATTTAAAACTACTTTTTGTGAACTTAAACAATTTATTGTTGTAACTCAATAAAATAAATATGATTTACCGTATTTTTTGGACTATAAGGCGCACCAGATTATAAGGCACTATATCAATAAATGGGTCTATTTTCATACATAAGGCGCACCAGATTATAAGGCGCATTCTAGACCGTATTATATGAATGGACATAGCTAAAGCGCTAGCCGCCACGTTTCAAATAGGAAGTGCGCCAGGAGGCTCTTCCGGCTCCTTCTGACCCTGACTCCCATTGACTTACATTAGGATCTTCTCATCTTTCTCTCTGTAACTGCTGCTGTGAGCCTCG
Source organism: Periophthalmodon schlosseri (assembly GCA_000787095.1). Lineage (NCBI taxonomy): Eukaryota > Metazoa > Chordata > Actinopteri > Gobiiformes > Gobiidae > Periophthalmodon > Periophthalmodon schlosseri. The sequence goes on along the minus strand of KN483748.1, from coordinate 6,263 downwards.
TCATTTTGGTCTTAAAATGTTCATATTAACCCGCTCTGCCTGGTTCCAAATTCGCTCCTGTAACCGTTAGCATTGCGAGCTTCATTTGAGTGGCACTGAACGCTATGGGTGACGTCACACTCACTTAGTCCACTTCTTTATACAGCCTATGTGCGCATTAAGCGAAACAAAACAGTCAAGTCAGTAAGTCAAGCTTTATTCAACTATTCACCTATTCAACTCATTCACAATAACTCTCAACATTCAACTGTTGTAACACAGCTGTAAAATACAAAACAATACACTCACTTTGTCAGTTCATTCCTCTTCCACAAATCCCTCAAATTCTTCATCTTCAGTGTCAGGCGAGTTGGGCGATTACGTCATCAAGCATGCCCGGATCCCTCTCATCATTATCCGAGTCAGTCTTGTCGCTGTTACTTAGCTGTTCAGTGATGATTTCAGCCTTCCTGAAAGCTCAGGAGACACTTGAGCTGACACCTTAGTCCAGGCATCCACGATTCAGCAACAGTTTCATGTAGCACTGTTGTAGGTGACATAAACCAGTACGAACATTTAAACGTGTATTGCGTAGCGCACTCCATTTTCTTCTTTTTTTTGCGTAGGCGTGGTGCATCATGGGATATAGCAGTGCACGCTTCGGTAACGGCCGATCTCCATGGATATGCTGGAAACGCAGGGCACATTTGTCGGGTGCATTCGTTGGGTGCATTGAAACGGGACAGCCCTCATCGCACCGGAAGTTACGTAAGTGCCCTTCGATGCACCCGACGAAGTGTGCATTTGGCGAATTGGGACATGCCCATGACTCTGCAAGGCTCTTGACTACAGTAGCTGTAATGCTCCGACAATCCATTAAGCGGTGCGGCTTCGTAGCTTACAAAAGTCGTACTAAAACATTTTGACAGATTTTTGAGCGCTGTGTACCACATAAAATCGGTTTGAGGTCAGTAAGCACAACCAGAATTAATACATAAGGCGCACCGGATTGGCGCACTGTCGATTTTTGAGAAAATTAAAGGATTTTAAGTGCGCTTTATAGTAAAAAAAAATACGGTATGTTGTTTTTTTTCTGTTCTGTGTTAGAACCATAGACTGGACATAAGAGGTGGACTAAGGAAGTGTGACGTCACCCATAGTGCTCAGCTCCAGTCAAATGAAGCTCACTGAGGCTAGCGGTTATAAGGGTGAATTTGGAGCTAATCATGATTGAGGTTGTTAAAGGTGCCCACTCTTCTAACCGGAGAGTGGCAAATACTCTGCTCTGCACTGCTCTGCGCAGACCGCAGTAGTTCACCAGCTTTTGAGCATAATAAGGTCACTTTTAGCTTACATCATTAGACTTGAATTAGTTAAAGTTGTTGATTTATATTATTTCTAATAATGAAGAACAACAATTGAGTTGACAATTTAAGAAAATGTACTTTACTTTTTTGCTACATAAGATTCTAGTAATGTTAGCTGTTGTAATTGTTTGCTTTATTTTGTCATTTTATTTAAAAAATAGTAAAGAAGCTTAATTCCTTAAAAAAAAAAAAAAATCCAAAATTATAATTCTTATAAAAAACCTGAGCAGCTGAATTGTAAGGAGCTAGAACCAATTAATAGATTCTTTTTCTTTTTTTTTTTCCATCAGATTTATCAATCTGCTTCTAAAAACTTTTCGTAATCTTTATTTTATTCATCAGAAAAGATAGGCAACAAAGAAACAGGACATTAACCAGTGGATTCAGGATCCCTTTGGAACTGAGATTGACAGCATTGTGTTGCCAGGTAACAAAGGCCAGAGTGACCAGATGCTGAGAAAAAGTTCAATGAGGTAAGCATCATTCTTTTCTGGTCCAAATACATGATGCCTGAATACTCCTCTCTCACAACACTGGCAGTCAAAGCTCTCCCCCCGTTCACAACCACTTACCTCTGTGAAAGTGGCTTTTTCACGTTGGTGCCGGCCAAGTCAAAGCAAAGAAATAACCTGGACCTGGACATGATGTGAAAGTGGCTTTTTCACGTTGGTGCCGGCCAAGTCAAAGCAAAGAAATAGACTGGACACTGGACATGATTTGAGAATAGCTTTGTCCACAGCTCTTATATTGACTCACTTGTTAAAGCTAAAGCACGACCACAACAGTCTCATTAGTTGCATGTTATTAGGCTACTTTCTTCCTGTTGTGAGTATTCCATTTTATTTGAATGAAAACATTCTGTAGTTTAATGCAGCTGTTGTTGGCCTGTGTTTTTGAATGTCGGTTGCTCGTTCAAATAACTTTTTAGTATTCAGTGCTATGTTTTCTTAAATACAATTTTGGAAAATGTATATTGGTGGTTCACAACTTTATTGGTGGATTGTGAGCTGTCCTACTTCACCATCTTCTGCTTCCACCATACACTGCTCCACTATCCCCTGCTCCACCATCTTCTGCTGCGCCATCCCCTGCTCCACCATCTTCTCCTCCACCATCCCCTGCTCCACTATCTTCTGCTCCACCATCAACTGCTCTACCATCTCCTGCTCCACTTTACACTGCTCCACCATCTTCTACTCCACCATCCCCTGCTACACCATCCCCTGCTACACCATCTTCTGCTCCACTGTTAACTGCTCCACCATCCCCTGCTCCACCAGCTTCTGCTCCACCATCCCCTGCTCCAACATCTTCTACTCCACTGTACACTGCTCCACCATCCACTGCTTCACCTTCCACCAGTCTTCGATACTCTTGCCTTTCTCCTCCACCTGTACTCATCCCCGAAAGTCATCTTCCTTTTCTCATTCTGGTTTTGTTGTTTTTAGGTGCAGGGTGAAAACAACAAAACCAGGATGAGAAAAGGATCATCAGCCAGCTCAAAGCAAAAAGGCAAGGAAAAGAAAGAGACCTCATGTGAAAGGTTAGTCGTTGAGTATTTTTTTTTTTTTTTACAGCATATGGTACGGTGCTCATTACTGTGTTTATATATTTTTGTAGAATGCAGAAAACACAAAAATCAGAAGGTGTTTTTGTATGAACAAGTACTGGACAAAAGAGTTGCAAATATAAGTTCTAGAGACCAATTGAGCAGTATGTTACAGGTTTGTGTCAGCTGTCTCACAGTCGTGTCTTTGCAGTGCCTCCACAGTGTTTAAAGCCCCACTGAGTAACATTTTAGCCAAAAAAAAAAACTAAATTAAAAGCATGTGTTTTTTTTTACATTTTGGGTATTTTTATTAAACTGTAAAATGCTGAAAAACATGTGTCCTTACTCTGAGCGGGCTTGCATCTCCACAAAACAGCCTCTTACTTTGCCTGGAGAAGCGCCTCCTCCTGCTTGTTTCCATGGAAATGTTCCTTTGCCTATAATTTTCCACAGTATGGCATCAAACATATCTCCATTGAGAATGTTCCAAAGTATGGTTTTAACTTTCTATGTCCATGGAATCATGCATGTGACGTGCCACCTTCAGAAAGTTACATGGTGTTGCTTTAGATAACTCCAGTTTTTAGTAACCCCGACCTCTGTCTGCATTCCCTAAGAAAACAGGCTGCGATGCACAAGCAATATATCACACTCTTCCAAATTTTATATCATCTCCATTTATATCATTATATTATAAGGCCAAGTCTGTGATGTGTATTACAAAGCAAGATTATGATGTTATGTTTTTTCATGGTTTAAACTGAGTTCAATATTCTTAATTAATCTAATGTTTTAGGGAAAAACACAAGTCAAAATCAAATGCTCACCATGTTCTGAGTGGTAAGTGATGTGTTATCAAATAATTGTAAGACCTTAGTAAAACTAGCTGATTATTTTTTGTCTTGCTGCTGTTTCACAATGCTGTTTGCATCTAACATACATGACCATTCTCACAGACAGTCGCTCCCTCTTTTCTGCATCACTCGAGGAAAAACTAAAACACAACTCTGCCAACACCAATTTTGCTCCATAAAATGCTTCTTTATATGAAACCTGGGAACCAGCAGCACAGTATTTGTCTTAAGTGTAAAATATAGATTATTATATAGTACTAGTAGTAGTAGTAGTAGTAGTAGTAATCGTTGTAGTAGTCATCATAGTAAGAGTAATAGTAACAATTTCGGTGAACAATTAAAAAAAAAAATGTAAAAGTTTTCACTGGAGTTGTTTTTTTTTGTTCATTCCTTTTGTGTATATACAGTCAAATCAATTAGACTTTCCTTATACAGCTTTAGACCTGTTTTCTTCTTGTAGTTTTGTCATGTTTTCACAGTCCTAGTTTAAAGTTGTTCAGGTCCTGGAACCTGGGAAAGTCAAAGATATCCTTCAAATTGGTGATCCCATTCCAGCATATGACTGCTCACACCCCTCAGGTAGAAGACTGAAGACCCCCCCATTCCAGACAACAACACTGCAGCTCAGCACGAAGGGGAAAATTTCATATTTCAAGTTATCAGTTCTTAGTTTGTCAACATTTTAGCCTAGAAACCTATTGCTGTTCTGATGACCATTAGTGATCAACAGTATTTAATGGAGGTGGCAGGGGCAGAAATTGTTGGTGTGTTAACATTGTTGGGCCTATAACAACTTTGTATGATACGTTTTGCGGCCACACACATTTTAAAACCAGTTCAAGAAAACTGGAACCTACTGAGTCAGATTTTCCCCCCTCAGGGCAGTGGACTTGGCAACTACAGTCTTGTCATCACGGGCTCATCCTCTGAATACAGTTAACTATAAGTGGCCGTGAATTTGGCCATTACATTAATACAACCTTGACCAAATGTGTTGTTTGAGTCTTCTCATGATGGAATGATGACACTGTAACAACCCTTGGTGTAACAATCTGAAATTTCTCCATACAGCTCAAAAATGAAAAAAAAAACAAAAAACCCCAAACATTTATTTAATTGTAACCCAGATAAAAATGTACACAATCACCACACAGTAACAGAAGTTCATAATATAAGTTACAGTCTTCCTGAAGATGTGAGACAGGCCTCTACTTTGACAATGTTTAAATCCAGGCTTAAAACGGTTCTGTTTAGCTGTGCATATGACTGAAAGGTTTTTATTCTGCACTCTTCTCTTTTAATGTTAATTTTATGATGATTATTTATGTTTTCATTTGTTGTATTGTGATTTTAATGTCTTTTTATTCTCTAAAGCACTTTAAATTACTTTGTCTACGAGTTGTGCTATTTGTCCACCACCACATGGATCTTGGATGTTTCAGTGGCTCTCAAACTCAATAGTCTTTGGCTTCCTTCCTTACAGCTAGCATATAGTCTCTGGAGCTTTTATGTCTTAACATCTGTTTCCTGCTGGGTATCTGATTACTGGCAGGGCGTAGCTGTTTATTGCCCAGGTCTTGTTCTTGCCATTGAGCTGACTTCTTAGGATTTGCCTTAATCATTAAGGTATTTGGCTGTAGACGCTTTCCTTGTTACCTCTTCGAGGTTGCCATTTGCTTGTGGGATACCAAGGTAAATACAATAGGGCAAAAAGTATTTATCCAGCCACCAATTGTGCAAGTTCTCCCACTTAAAAAGATGAGAGAGGCCTGTAATTTTCATCATAGGTTCACTTCAGCTATGAGAGACAGAATGGAGGGAAAGATCCAGGAAACC
>JACM01055972.1:0-66447 GCA_000787095.1 Periophthalmodon schlosseri | reverse complement strand
AAGTTTACCAACTAAGCTTTTGAAAGGACCTACCCTATAATTTAAGATTAACTAACATCTTTGTTCTTTATGCATCAAAAACATACTTTATTGTGTTTTGTTTCATTTACTTTAAAGTAAAGTGTGAATGATTAGGTTGCCTTTTCAAAGCTCAAAACATTCACTTTGCGAGTGTACGTCATTGGTGGCTTGTGTTTTTTAAGTGCATACATCTTTGTCAGACTTATTCTGGACATTTTATGCACAAACTGCCTTCATTAAAAATTGACAAAAAGACTGAAATATGAATAAAATCACTCATACATGTGTCCCATTTCAGAACATGTTTTTATGCAAATTAAGGCAGGGTGTTTTGTTGTTTATGGAGGAAATCATGGTACTTCAAAAATGGCAGCCTTTGCGATTTGCAAATTGCGTCCATTCAAATTGTGATTTTGATTTGATCGCGAGCAGCTCTAATTTCTATGCTAATTATTGAAATACTTTCTTTCATAACTGGAAAAATTACTACTACTTAATGATGAGAACACATTACTGATTTACTCACACATGTGTACTCTCTGTAAATGTTAGTTTTATTCAGTGAAACCCAGTGACCTCCGCTTGTCACTAATGAATCACGGCTGATTTGGCCATAATGGATACGCCAGCTTGTCTGACGATGAGACAGTGAGTGGCTAACCAGAATCTGACCAGGTTGGTTTTGGCTTGCACATGTATTGATTTTCCTGATCCAGCTGGAGCCTCCAACAGCCCATATGGCCTACTCCCACCTTCCATCAATCCATCAGCCCACCCACCCACACCCTCTGGAAGCTGCCCAACTAGGCCTGTCATGCTGCCAATGGTGGTCCAGGGCATGCTAATGGTACTATTAGCATTCCTCCATTCACTGTGATGAATATGTGTAATCTGGGGGGTGGATAGTCATTCAGAAATACAGATTACAAGATGATAGATTTATATTTTCTTTAGGTAAATCAAGCTTTTTTCTTTTTTTTAATGTAAGTCATGTTGCCTTTTAATATTTTACTCAATGAAAACCACTGACTATAAGAGAACAATGAATTATCTACCTCACCATCCCCATCAACCTACTAGTTTCTTTTAAAATTAACTGTTAACAGCTGGCTAATTCCTGAATCCCCAATACACAACTTCTGCTCAATAATTGCTCTTTTTATACCAATCACACCGCTCACCCATACATCAAGCATCTTGCCCAATGACACAACAACCAATGACAATGGGGAGCCAACCAACAACAGTAGCAAACTGTGCTACTTGCAGTACTGGTAGCAGTATTTTTGTGACAAACAACTAGGGCTGGGTGATATGCCAAGAAAAAAAAATTCTCATATATAGTTTTTATTTAATTACATTTTCGTATCTTTCTAATGAACATATAAGACAAGATAGATGTCAGCTTTCTCAACAAATAGAATCCATTCAAGTTTAACACAAAATTTGAATTCCACTCCAAACATTATGCTGTTACTGCCACAATAGGTTGTAGATATGCCGTTTAAAAATTTCAGCTTTGAAAAGAGAAATTCAATCTTAACTCTTAAATTATTGTCACAGCACTATAAGCAAGATTTTGACTGCTAGAAAATGCATAGTAAATAATGAAACTTTTACCATCTGTAGTGGAGCGTGACTGGCTCTTGAGGCGCAGTGAGGGTCTGAAGCGCGTGCGGTCGTTGAAGCTCCAGCTCTTCTGGACCTTAGCTGGACTCGTGCCCTCAGTACCAGCGTCCGCCACTGGAGAGCGCCGGTCGTTCACTGAAGAGGTCTGCCGGTTCTTGATGGTCTGACCACGGGGGCTAGCCATCCGCACACGCTCTTTGAAGCTCAACTTTTGGCTAAACATAAAATGTAAAGAAGAAAAAGAAGAAATAAAAATGAGTACAGAATCATATGATTATGATTGACGTGTACGTTTAACTGTCAGTTCAGTTTCACTGAATTATTGGGTTTAATGATTGTGTCAAGATTCACATAGCAACATGCACTGCGGCACAGTAGGTTAGGTGTGATGCTGCAATTACACTTGAAAAAATAGCATGGATAAAATTCAAGTCAATTTAACCAATTTGGATTTTTTTTGCAGTGCATGTATTTAAAGGTGCACTGTATAACTTTTCCAGTGGGTCCAGCACCTGCTAAAACGGAAATGGTATTGTTTTGTCTAGAATGTTCCACAGTATGGCATTAAAATTATGGAGACAATCAGGTGACGCCAAAGGCCACCGCCCTGATCTGTGGAGAGGTGACCCCACTCACAGTAACACAGCATGTTCTTGAAGTATTTTGTAGAAATAAAACAGCTGTAATTGAATAAATGCAAGGATTTAACATTCCAGGCAAAACATCTCCACGGAGAATAGAAGTTGTCCGATCCTCCACCAGAAAAGTTACACAGTGCCATAGACTGTATATCAATGAACATAGCTAACGCTCTATCCGCCACGTTCCAAATAGGAAGTGATCATGGGCGCACTTTTGGCTCCATCTCCATCCATCAACTTTGGCTCCAAATCACTTTACACTGAAAAACTGTCACCCCACCCTCTGTAATTGCTGCAATGAGCCTCGTCATTTTGGTCTTAAAATGCTCGTATTAACCCGCTCTACATGATCCCGGTGTTTCTATTTCACTATCCGTGAATCAAGATATAAACATTAATAACAGACAACTCAGGCCCCTCTTTCCCCGAATCAAGATATAAACATTAATAACAGACAACTCAGGCCCCTTCTTTCCCCGAGGTCGCTCCCGCTAGTGTTAGCAACAGGTTTGATTGACAGCGTTGCTAAGTGTCCATTCCCTGTTAAACTAGCGGTGCGGGCGGGAAGGGGCGTTACCTTCAACAGCCTCGCTCTGGATTGGCTCTGTGGTTGCTATGATACTCGTGGTCGGAGTTCCAAATTTGGAAATTGGCTCCAAATTCGCCCCTATAACTGCTCTAGCCTCGATGAGCTTCATTTGACTGGAGCCGAATGCTATGGGTGACGTCACACTCACTTAGTCCACTTCTTTATACAGTCTATGCCCAGTGCACCTTGATGTGATTGTGAGTTTTTAGACCCACTACATCAGTTCTGCTGCAATGAGGTCATTGATCACTTTATGATCAATAGCACCTTTCTCTATCTGTGATCATGAGGGGTAGATGGACCGATTGATGCTGTAGAATGCTATATGTCTTTTCGAGTGAATAGTGGGGGTATTACTGTGGTATGATGGACCAATACAACATGCAGAGAAAATGTTATTGGTTTATTGACGCAGCTGTGTGCCGTATTTCATGCAAAGCAACAATACAATGCTCGAACAGCCATGGTATTCTCACATGCAATCAATGAAATTATAGTTGAAATAATGCAGGTTATACTCAACAGGTAGATGTAAAATGTAGTTAATATGAACTTGTGACAGACTGTTTTAACCTCCACTGTTTTGGTATTACAGTCTTCTATAAATAAGATGCATTTTTATCACAATTCAACTTAACCTAGCTTTTTGTATTGCCTTTAAGAGGTAATAAAACTGATTCTTCCAAGAGCTCATACTTCATGGTGATTGGTTTAAACCACCTGTCACTCAATCAGAATGTAATGGTGACTGACCAATAGGAGGAGTGGGTGGGGAAAAGTAGAATACATGTGTCTACAATTGAGTATAAAGCTTAAACACAAAAAAGCTGTGAATAGCCATTTAAGAGTTACAATTTGATCACAGTTCAATTATGTTATAAATATTTGCATTGCCTCGCTACCCCTACATGATACAATGATATTTTGAGAAATACAACTGAGAAATGAAGCTTAGATTAACTCAGATGGCCATGGAATAAACTAAATACCAAAATTACTATGCAAATCATGGCACTCTAGGGGAGCAGACAAATTTCCAAAGGTAACAAAAAATTTATGTGATTAGGCTTGTTTGTGAGAGTCATTCCCCAAATAACTAATTGTGCCTGAAAAGCCAGAAAAACTCAATATGACCAGCAGGCTAGTTTAAACGGCTGTGGTCACAAAGGCAGGCACATTAGAAGGGTGGCTAAGCTAACAATAAGAACAACAGGTTAAAATGGCTCTATTATGTGTGAATCAGCATGTAGGATGGATAGCATGTAACAAAAGATAGATAAACCTGAACTCTCGCTGTAAGCTTAAAGGTGCACTGCGTAACTTTTCAGATGGAGTGTGTCACCTGGTTGTCTCCATGAAGATGTTATTGGTTTGTCTATAATGTTTCACAATATGAACTATCTACTGTATCTCCTCCTGTATTGTCACCTCCTTGTCTCCAAGAGACAAGGAGGTGACAATACCAGGCCTAATTAGACGTCAGGTCTGTGGAGAAATAAACCTGCTCACAGTAAGGATGCATGTTTTTCATGGAATTTTGAGCAATAAAAACACCCGGAGCCAGAATGAAATAAACGCTAGATAGATAAATAGTTCAATGCCTTATTGTGGAACCTGTCCAGCCACCCAACAAGATTGCCATGGAGATAAGCAGGTGGCAGACCCTTTACCAGAAAACTTACATAATGTACCTTTAAAACACATATTTCACACCTTTATCTTTGTTAAATCAGCCCTACAGAGTTTAAAAGAACATTTCATCAGGCAAAAGTAGCACATAGTAGCGAGTAGATTACACTGAGGTCTGTTGTATTAAACTTCACATTGCTGGACTACAGCCTCCTAAGAGTCCCATGCATGGAGAATTAGTCAGCATTCCCAAAGAAAACGTCACGTAAGGCAGGGCTGGGTACCTATGTTTCCGAGTGGTACATCTCCTCAGTAGCTTCTGTTTATTATTATGAATGAGACTAAAAATCAAGGGGAGATAGACATGTGGAATTACATAGTGAACACTGGACGTTTTAAGCATCTAACCTACTTGTTAACTACTTATTTATATTCCAAAGATGTTGCTATAAGTAAACAGACCAGAATAGTTTCAAATGTTACCATATATGTGTCACAAATTATAATAATAATTTGAATACATTTTGGCAACAATCAATTGGAGCCTTGCTAGATTCACTAATTAACACTGAAATGTAGGGCTATAAATTTTCTTTTGCTGATTTAACCCCCAATTTACACCAAAGCTGTAACAGCACGTAAGTGCAGTAGGACTCACTTTTAATACTGACCGCTCAGACAATCTACACCAGCAATGTCATACACGTGTCCGACGGGCTTAATGACACTGCGTGTTGTTCAAATTAGGGCGGAGTTCTAATTTTTCAGCGTCAACAGAGCGTCTTCGGACTTTTCAGCAGGGAAGACAGGAAAAAGACACATGCTTCCCTTTCAAAATAAGTTCTTTAAAACACTAGGAAAGACAGGAAAAAGGCACGTGGTGTTAAAATGAACTTCTGATGATTTTAAATGTACACGCGTTTGCAGCTTTGCCTATGTTATGTGTTGCTGTAGCTTCAGGTGTAAATTCCAGGTAAGTGTCAATTGTAAGAGTCAATTGGTTAAAATAAAACTTGATCAACTACAACTGACAATCAGTTATGAATGCAACTAATTCCTTTACAATTTTAACACATTTTTTAAACAATTTGTACCAAAAATAGAATATGATGTTTCTAACTTGTTTTGTTGCTTAAGTAAATGGATAATAAAAGGCTACTATTAAATCCAAGCTAAAAACAAACAGGTCACTCGTGGGAGGGTCATTGCGCTCTTGGTTTTTGTACAAAACCAAAACAAAAGTTTGATTGGGTAAAATACAAACCAAAGCTGAGGTATAAAGATAGGCTCGATGTTGTTGCTGTTGTTGTAGACTACACTGACATTTGGATGAGGCACTGTGGAGGCAATTGAGCTTAGTGGAGCAAAATGAACATGTGCGGCGCCATTTGCAAAAGGCTGCAATTTGGTGACTCACGCACTTCATGTCGATATCCCTCTTTTAACTACGTGTGCGTTCAACTGGGCCATGGCAACAAGGGCCCTAGAGACGAGATCTGACCGGGACAGGCACCAGTAAGGGCTTCAAGATCTCTTTATTTTTGTTTGATTCTGTTGTCATCTACCACTGCAAACTACTATTATATTTAAAGGTATTTCAACCACTGAAGTGTGTCATGGCAATGCTGAGTTGTCCTTCCATTTGCCTCAAATACAATACTACAATACATATAAGACTGGAGTAGACAATGGATGAAGGGTTTTGTCCAGGGACACAATAGTAGGGTGAGGTTTATACTAGTGCAGTGCTTCTCAAACTTTTCACACCAAGTACCACCTGATATTTGGTTTTCTCAATACCACCAGATCAAAACCATGACTAAAACTACTAAACTGGTTAAATCAGACTAAACCATGGTTAAATGACTTCTAAAAGAGGATAAGAGAACAAAAGCATACACACTTGTCTTGAAATTAAACATTTAAAACTGCAGAGGACCCCAAGTACTAAGGCTGTCACCATAACACATTTTGAAGTTCGATATATTGCTGAAGTAAATATATACAATAAAAGATAATATAGCAAATAATACAATAATCACAAAAACTATTCTAAATTTACAATATATATTTAAAAAAATCATAAATAAATAGCAGAATGAAACACTTTAGTACTTATTTTGCATGTGTAATGAATCTTAGCAGTTATTAATTCAACCTTTTATGGTTTAAATATTATCATATTGCGAAAAATAACCAAAAATGTAGCAGTAGTGCAAAGAAAAAGCACACACAATAAATATTAACAACAAAAAAAATATTGTCCCAGCTTCCAGCGATATAGTGATTATCGTGACAGGCCTACAAAGTACCACCAGAAACAGTCCACGTTCCAGCAATGGTAGACAATGGTTGAGAAACACTGTTCTAGGGTGGACGAAAAAACTGACATCCAGATACAAAAGCTAGTATTGAAACCAGACACTAATTTCTGCAGGTGTTGATACTGACAAAATTACATAAATAGGACAAAGTTGAATTTTACCTTATAGATTTCAATGTCACTATTGCCCTGAACATGAACTTATTCTGCTATATAACTTTCCATATACGGTACTATCCAGACATCTAATAATATTGTCAATCAATGTCATGAATGGCAAGGCTCCTCAGCTATTTTGTACCACTTTCCTTTGGTCTGGTCCTTTTCAGTTTTAGTGTTTGCATGATTTAGAGTCAGTCTTTTTAATATTTTTTTACCCTCCTTTGGGTGACATCTTGGTTAGAGTACACTGTCGATAGATCTGTTATAGACCTAGTTTAGATTTGGTGATACTGGGAAAGACTATTTTTACAGGTGGTACTTTGTGTGAAAAGTGCCTCTAGTACTTACACACTAAAATACAATATATTTTTGGGGGTTTGCACTAAAAAAAGGTATGAAAAAACACATGCAGTACTTCCATATATACAGAGATTTGAAAAACACCGACATCATGATATATTTCGTCCAGTCAAATGTGCAAAAAATAGTTGTGGAAACGTTCTGATATTCAGTTGTACGTTTTATCGATTCACAGTTTCGTAACAGATTACATCACCTGACCCTGTCTTTGTACAGTTCACTATCCTCCTCTGAATCACTATACTCGACATCACTGCCCCCTGTCTGCAAGAGAAAGTGCAAGTGTGGGAGTGGGAGAGTGAAGTATAGAGCTACAGCCTGGTTCTGTTTTTCTGAACTTGAAAAGTGACAAAAGGTCATATTGAAGCCACTGCTAAAAATACACAACCAAGCATAACATTATAACCATTTTGCTAATATCCACTAATGCACTGAACTAGTCACCACAACACAATGTATACTGTATTTTAATAACATATTGGATAGTTTGTGAGCACTAGAGAACAAGTTGTTAACTCGACGCTCTACCGTGGTTTGCTAAAAAGGAAGTAATCAGGTTGTAATCATGTAGTTTTCATTTCTTATGCTTGTCTGCTTCTAACTCATTTTTGATAGCTTAATATTATGTCTGATTGCTGGTTAGGATTCAACACAACTTGTCACAATAACTAAGTACCGTATTTTCCGGACTATAAGTCGCACTTTTTTTCATAGTTTGGCCGGGGGTGCGACTTATACTCAGATGTGATTTATATGTGAAATATATGTTTTTTTCTCCATTATTATCCATTTTTTGGCTGGTGCGACTTATACTCCGGTGCGACTTATACTCCGGAAAATACAGTATGCGTTGCTACAAGCGTTACACATTTTGAAATGCAACATGTACAAAAAATATTTCTACATAACTTAAAGGCCCTGTCTCAACCATGATTGAAGAACATGTTTAAGGAATAACTATTAGCCCCACCCACTATGTCCTTCCTCTCACCCAGGAAGCTGTTTCCATACGGTTTCCATTCAAAACGTCTCCTGATTGGATACAATTGTCTGTCCCTGGCACTTGCTTCATTACGCTTCTCATTCAACAAAATACTGTATCTTTTGGAATTGATAGGTAATATCAGCCAATAGTTTCTTTGAGCATTTATACAAAAATATAAATAATAATAATACATAATACATAATAATAAGAACATAAAAAGTGTGTAGTCACTTACCTTGTGTTCGACTCGCCCTGCTCCTTCCTGGTTCAAATACGACAAAGGGAAAAAATAGAAGAGAGAGATAGAGTTATACAAGAGACAGTAATAAAATGTGTGATTAATAGTTTTGTGCTAAAAGGACTAGACCTGTGGCTTCGCATGGTGGGTTTCCATTTGGCCGACATTGCAGAGATTGAATAGGTAATTTTGAGAACTATTTCTTCGAATATCATAGATTTTTGTCAAATGTCAAAATACTGAAAATAGAGACTGTATTTCCTGTAGTATTTTGTAAGGCATTTTCACATAGCAGTATTAATGTAATGGAGAAAAAAAAGTATTTCATTTTAAAATAAATAAATGGAAGACCAGATGAACCTCATTGGACTGGGAAAAAAAACTACAAAAGACCTACAAAAGTAAGAAGACCTGTAGAAAATGAGAATTTAAGTTTAACTGTGTTTTTTATTTTATTTAATTTTGTAATGGTTGTAATTGCCTAGTTAAAAGTTTTGATACTTATTATTCAGAACTATGCTAAAATCTGATGATTAGTTTCATCAGATTTTGCATTTTTAAAGGCTGGTGAATGTTAGATTTAGATTTTTTTAAAACCCTGATATAACATGTTTGGAAAAAATGTGTTCTGAACTTCTGTAGCTGAATTTGGCAGTAAAAATGAAGGTAAAAAAAAAAAAAAAAAAAAAAAAATCCAAGTAAGAAATTTACCGGCATTTACATTTGTAATCTGATTTTCTATTAAAATCTAAGAAAAGTCTAAGATATTTTTTTTTTCTTGTTAACTTATTGTACAAAAGCATACTTAAAATACTGTAAAACAAGGTAAACAGTGTGAACTATATATGGCATGTTACATTCTTAAAATGTGAGTAATGAAAATGTGTGCAATAGTTTACAATGTAAGTTTTATCATAACTGCTGTACATCCAATTTGAATTTAACTCAAAATGTAATTAATTGTCAAATTCATTTTTTCCCATTCATATTTAATTTTACACACAACTATGTACAGTATTAGACACATTTCACAAACACCAGTCTGGTCCTTTTCGTGGGTGGGAGAGTGGATTTCGATTAGCGAAGCCTGTTTCTTCTCTGTATTAAGCCATTCATAAATCAATAAAGCAGAGTTAATGTAGCGGGCTCACTACACACATGCAGGTCAAAGTGCCCAAACTGAATCAACATTTACAATAACAGAAGCCACTGACTCATTTCATTACTTTTATAGATCCAACTGTATTTTCAGCATAACAACCATAATAGCAATAGTGGAGCGCTTATAGGTATCACGGTGGATAACTTTACCAATATCTCCAGGCTCTAATCTGATTTATATTTCTATTCATCTAAGCCAAAAGGAAATGCTTCGTTGCAGCAGTTTAGGAGCTGCAGATTCAGGAAGTTGGGATTGGGCCGTTCATTGAGCTTGGCTTTGCTATGCCATCATAAATCTATTACGGTCATACAGAGCTGAGTCAGGAGTCAATACTGAGTCAGGAGTGGAGCTAACACTATCACTGAACACTCCAAAGACTTGGGTTAAAAAGATTCTGACTTTCTTTAGTGAGATTTTATAATGTTATTTCTAGTTTCTATCTAGTTTAGCCTTCACTGGTGGAAGACTGATTAAAGTCAAGCATTAAGTCAATTTAGAGAAAGGGTGTCAATACAAATCTATGACAAAAAATCTATAAATAAAGTTTGTATTGGTTTTCAATAGGTGGTGATTTGTCTTAGGTACTAAAGATCCTGTTTGTTTGGGCAGGTCTTTCTTCAGATTTGATTTGGGTGTGTTTTGGTCCTGGATTAGACTAGGTTTAGTTCAAGTAATATCTTGGTTAGCCTTGTTTTGCACTGGATTATGATGGGATTATTCTGGTTTAGACCTGGTTAAGTGAAGTCCTGATTACGTTACCATTACCATATCAGAGCCTGGAAATGATTAGTATTTCTGTGTAAAATAATAAAGAAAAGTGAAATGTAGTGATTCAATATTTAAAAATAAAAGGTGTACAAAAAGTGAGACCGTAATAATAATAATAACTGCAAAATAAATACAAAACTTAACAATACTTAGAAGAAATAAATATGGCACAGCCTGAGATCGCACTGCCATAGTTGTACCTACTTTGTGGGACTGCAGGTATGCAACGCCTTCAAGTGAGGCTTCCAGGTAGCAATGGAAACTGAGTTCTCATCAGCCGCATAACTACGCCACACACACTGCATGCAGAGTCCACCAAACAGGAGAGAAGAGGAAACCAAATCAATTTGAAATCACAATCCAGACATGAGAGAGAGAAGGCAGTTAAGATCAGGAGGTATAGACCCTTTAAAAGGCTGGCATCAGAATGTTCAAAATTCTGTAATGGAGGCAACAGGAGGCAAAATGAAGTAGACCATTTCAATGATTAACTGACATCTGATCTAACTGCTAATGGTTTTAAGTCTTTCTAACAAAAAATAACACCTTTGGATTTCCAGGGTAGAAATGTCAGTTAGTTGGCTTTTCAAAGGTGAAAAAATTTGGAAAAGTGTATTATGTAAAGATTTTTTTTTTTTGCGTAGATCCCGATATCCGATATTTGGCCTGCTGCTGTAGCCAATAACCGATGTTTGCCGACATCGATATTTAGCGTTTAAAATCCATAGCAGGGACCACAAATTTATTTTATGTTCAAGTAAAGTTCACAGATTAACTTTTCACTTTTGTAAAAGTGAATGTATTTATCTGGAATATAAAATAAGTTGTCATATGTTTGTGTCAACGTACAGCAAAATAAGGCTCTACTATTTGCATTTTTATCATGAGTCTGTTCAAAAAGACAAATCTGATGCACTGAGAACAATCTGGGACCGACACATGGGCACACAGAGAATGGGTGAGCGGTAAAAAAACCCAGTTTTATCAGTAGTGAATATGAATATTGGCCAATACTGATATCTATGAATAGGTATCGACATTGCCTGATAAAACCTTTGCCTTCATCAAAAATGTCAACTAATCTCCTAAATAAATTGTAAAAGGATATCACTACATATTTCAAAGTAGATACCATTTACTAAACTCCATTAGATTTTGTGTTATTCTGTGGTTAATCCTAATTTCTCCATTGCAACTGCATTATGTTCCATTTCACTTTTGCCTTCAGTTCCTCTATTCCCGAATCATAATAACTTATACTTTCCATCACTTTTAAAGCATTGTTCAGGCTTTTTTTAGTAGTTATTATAAAGTGATACCCAAACTTTTAAAGGGTCCCTTGGAAGAGAAACACATTAAACGGTCTGATTAGTGGCACACGTCTCAGAGCGGCTCGGGTCAGTCTCGCTTTTTGCAGTACTTCCCCCCGTCTCGGGGGGGCCGGGCGGGCGGGCCCCCCTGCCTGTGCACTGGCAGGAGGCTCTCGTAGTGTCGCCAGGTGGCATCCAGGTATGGCCTGGCACTGTCCGTGGAGTAATAACGCCACGCAGTCTGGAGCATGTATACAATGTTACAAAATCAGAGGGGAGAGAGAGAGAAAACTGCATGTACAAGGGCTACTTTTGAAATTATTTTAAATATATCTGAAAAATAAGTTTAGCCTATTGTAGTGCTACCAACAACACAGAGTATGGAACAGAGTATAGCGCAGATGAAGAAGGGACACGAATGAAGGCACACGGCGCACGCAGCCTTGGAACCTGAACTGCAACCTCCCGTACAACGTGTGAACCCCCAGTCTCTGCTCTCAGGAGTTTAAGGACCAAGGACCGATGTGTCCATTCCTAGGATGCTCACCTCTTTTGTGGATTTTGAGAGACTGAGCCAAAGTGCCACAGTTAAGGTGCGTTGTTTTATAACGGCACAGCTGCCTTCAAAACATCGCACAATAGGCTATTTTAACTTCATGAATTAGCAAGTGTATGGACTTATTCACTTTTACTTTACATCACTTTTAATGCACCGCAGAAACTGGAACTGTCTATCCTCTGCATACATTTTACCCTTGTCTTTCCAATGTGTTAATTTCCACAAAGTTTTTGCTCTCGTCATTTTGATAAATCAAGCAGCACCCACTAAACAACTTCTGCATTTTCTCTTTACATATTTATTTGTAAAGCAGCTATAAAAGACGCTAATCTCAACTGAGTTTGCTTTTTAGTGTGGCCAATGCACATACACAAAAGCATAGTAAATATACCCCTTAGGGTAGCATATTAGATGTGTTGTCATAATGTTACACTAGAACAATTACATAAAACATAATTCCTTATGTGTGTGAGGGCGAAAGTCATGTTAAATAGACTTGACGTGAAATGTGCAGCTGGAACAAAATAAGACACAAACTGAGCTCCAGACCCTGATCCTGACATGTGAGCTGACAGAGGGAAGACATGTAACGGTGGAACAACAGAAAACAAAACATTATAAATCACACCTTAATATATTTGATACAACTCTATGTGAATACTTTAACATAGTAAGAAGTGTAAATATTTGAGTTTGTACCTGGATGAGGTAGGCAGCTGGGTTTCTCCTCTTCTCAAAGTGCTTTTGCCGATGCTGCTCCTGAACTTTGAGGGCGAAGCCTGAGCCCAGAATGCCCTGAACATAAAGCAGTAATAAACAATGAGCTTAAACTTGGTATAAGAATAAGACAGACCAGCGGCGGTCTGTCTTATTCTCATACTTGGGATGAGAATAAGACAGACCAGCGGTGATATATGTTGTGGGTTCAACTTACAGGTGGTTTAACTAGTAACACAAATTTTTCACTAAGAGAACCCTCTGAACCTTTCCAGTGTTTTGATAATATTATAGTTAGTTATAGTTATTATAGCTATACTTAAAATAAATCTTTTGGTTTAGAAGTTAATATATTATAAGAAGTTGCTCTTCGTCAATTCAATATGGGTTATTGAATTGAGGGGTATTAGAATTGTTGATGTAATTGTTTTCTTGGTATAGACTCACCGCTGGCAAGGCAAAGAAGGAGATCCCCAGGAGGGCGAAGCCTGCAGACAACATCCGTCCTGTCCACGTCTTTGGTGTCTTGTCTCCATAACCAATGGTTGTCAAGGTGATCTGTAATAACATGCAAATCAATTCAACTTTAAAAAGAGGTTATAGTACATACTTTTCTTTCCTAAAAGTATTTTTGTAGCACTCATAGTACCAAGCTAGGGCTTTAGTTTCCAGTGTCCATTTTAAGTTTAAATTTAAAGGCGCTGTACCTTATTTTTACTGTCTTAAAAACATGAAAAACGGTTCACAGTTATTCCTCACTTACCTTATGCATTCTGAACATTCTAATTATTCACCGCAATGAGTTTATGAGCACATTCACAACTTTCAGAAGCTGGAGTGGAGTTTTGCACTCCAGCTTCTGAAAGTAATGCTAACAATAATTAGCATGCTAATGCGCGCTTCCTAACACTCAGACAATAAAACACTTTCTATTTTGATGAAGACAGTATGCAGCGGACATATTTTGACTTCAAGAGCTGCTTATACCGTCTATCTGTACTGGAGCAAGACACATTCTGCTCAAATAAATGGGAAAAACTGGGTACAACTAAAATAACAAAATTTCTCTTTGTAACAGCAATTTTATTCACTTTTGTTACATAATGCCCTTATCAGAAATGTGGATGCAGTAAAAAATATTACTGACCAAATGGGGACGCTGAAAAGAATTACTAGTCTACAAACAAGTTTACAATGTTGTAGAATAACTGAAAATATCTATTATGTGGGAGTCATGAGATCTGTTTGGGGCTCTGTGGGTTAACACCATGTGCTATCTCAATGCACAAAGACAGCTTTTATTGTGGTGGGTTTAAATGCACTTTCCCAAGCAACTGAATTTGTAAAGAGTCATAACAGCAAATCATTTTAACAGCATATTCATAACACATGACTAAACTGACATTACCACTTTCCCATGAGCAAGAACAGAAAATCTGAAAAATCTATTTTAGGGCTGCTAGGATTTTCCCCAGTACAAATATATTTGCCTGGTATCAGCAGCTCTTAAGGTCAAAATAAGTCTGCTGCATGCTGTCTGCAATGTCTGATAATCAGGAAGCAAACGTTAGCATGCTAGTTGTTGTGAACTTTATTGTCACAGCAAAACTCCTCTCTGGTCTCTAAGAATTGTGGAAAGTGCTGAACTCAATGGGCCTCATTCATGAATGTTTTATTAAAATATGTCCGTAACTTCCATTTTAAGAAGATACTGAGAATATGTATTTAGTAAATAATGGCCTCTGAACTTCCACATATGGCCAATACGGGCTTGGCATTTGGACATGTGAAAGAGAGGGAGAGAGTGAACAAGGAAGTCAGGTGAAGTACATCTACCGACTACTGTTTTACAGACTCAGCAGCGATTAAAAATGTCCAAACACGCATGAACACACTCAGCCAGGGTATACAGCAGTCTATATACAGTCTGTTAAACCCAATAGACCACAGGCTCTATAAAACTCCTCATAAATGTCATTTGATCACATAATAATATTTTTATAGGAAATAATTTAAGAAAATATATAACTTACAATTATGGAGGAATTAGATTTTTTTCCTTGCAGTATCAGAGTAATAATATTCTAAAATAGCTGATTTTTTGTTCTTATGAGTGCTCCTAAGAAAAACTTTTCTGAATGCCAAGATTTTTTGTAAGAAGTATAAATTTGTTTGTAAGAGCACTTCATGAATGAGGCCCAAAGTGGTAAATAATTAAGATTAAGAATGCATAAGATAAGTGAGGAATAATGTAATGGCAAACTTTAAAAGGAACTACTTTTGTTTCTCACGTTAATAATCAAGAACAGCCTTTAACATGTAGAAGTAGTTTTGTTTTTGTGATTCATGTTTTAAATAGGTGAGAACAATTTTTTCTTTAATTACACAAATATTGTTATCACTACTAAAATGTGATTAATTGCTCCACCCCATCACCCAAATCGACCTACTACAATTTGTATTACATTTGCTGATAATACTACTTCAGCTCCAATTACAACATGCAACTTGAAAGCTTTTAGGTTCCCTCAAAATCCAGAGTTAAAGTTTGTGTTTTTCCAAACACAATTCAATAATTTACAACATTTTTTCCAATCTCCACATATAAAAAGGGCCACTTATTGCAGTGTCTTTGCTTCCGTAAAGCCACTAAACCTGAAGTAACAGCAGGACATTACAAAGGCGTGTTTTGATTTTGGTCTAATCATGTTCTATTTATCTGTCTGCAGTTTGGGGACACATTTGTGACTGAAAAAGCTCCCATTCAGCCTTTTATTGTGAAGCTTAACAATGACATCCATTAGTGCCATTATGATTTTTGATCCGCAATGAAAATGGTTGTTAATGCATGCAGCCACATATGAGCAATAACACAATTTGGTATAAAAACAGGAAGCAACTTATGCATCACCACAATCCAGGATTTTACCACTAATAAACTTGTCAAAAGTGAAGAGTAGGTCAGTTTGAGAACAAAACAAAAACTAAACCAGGTCTAGACCAAAGCTACATTACTAAAGACAAGTTAACACCAGCTATAAAGTTTAAACCAGCAGGTAACTATAATAAACCTAGATATTAATCCCATAGGTTTGAATAAAGACGAACATTTATCTGAACCAACTAAACTAAACTAAACATTGTCTAAACCAGGGTTAATCGAGACCCATCCCAGATAGGATTGTCCAACAAAATCAATACCCTGATACTAACTGACATTCAAACTAATGCCAAAACTAGTCCTTTCTGCTATTTGGATATTGCACCATGACACAGAAACACATGTCTGGGATAGTCTCGCTTTTGTCACTCTTGATAGAGATAGAGATGATAGAGAATCAGGTGTCTGGGATAGTGTCAGGCAATTAGCTTCACATTATTCTTAATGAACAAAGTGCCTGATTGCACGAAAAGAGGTGACCCTCTCAGTAACAGTTACAGTCTCAACTAGTTTCTTATTTAGCTGCTTTTACTAGACGGTGCATGATGTAAAGAGCATTTATCTTGACTAGAATAAATCAGGTAGAGGCCCTTTAAAGCTGGAGGTAACAGTTTTTTGGGGTTTGAGTGAACTCACCGTGCCCCACCACAGAGCATCAGCGTAGGTCGCAAACTCTTTGTTAAACTTGTTCTCCACCAGATAGACCAGGAATGAAGAAAAGATGAGAACCAGGAAACCAATGTACCAGGCAGTCACCAATTCCTGCAAAAAGAAGGCATTTTAGTAAAGGGCTAAAGATTAACTTACACTCAAGAACAGAAGAATTGGGTTTCTTCTTTGGGACATTACATTGACTTAAATTCATTTCCTTGTGACTGATCCTAACCTATACCATAATTACTATTTGTCTAACTTAATCTAAACCCTAACCTAAACCTATTAACCCATATCTTTAAACCATGTTGTTGATCTAATAATAAAGGATTTACATCAAGTGGACCTGATTTTTGTCCCCATTAGAAGCAAGTCCCCATAATGTGAGTGTGTATAAAGATTTTAATCCCCACAATGTGATAAATAATTATTCTGCTTAAAAAATTAATATTGTCATGCAACAGCTTTTACATTAGATTAACGGCTTTTCACAGAATCTCTAATGCAAAATGGACAATAGGTGTAGTGTGCCCACTTTTGAGGTCAGCGGATTCTGTCCATGGGTTTTAGAGTGATGAAAATCTAGCACCGTTGCCATAGCAATTACAGTAACAAATCAAAGCAATAAAGCCACAAAAGGCATTGAACGGCCCTCGCGGGCCGCGCTTCACACTCGGCTGGCCTGGCACTCGCTATGGCACTGACGCGCCACTTGTCTCTGTGTTATTGTGGCTTTGGGTTGTACTTGTCACTACACAGACAAAGTCAACACACACTGGAAGCCTGACGCGTTTCATCGCTGGAGAAGAAGTAGGGATGAACTGATGTTCTTTACCTGTAGAATTTACAAAGCAGTCCATGTAAAGTTAATACAGTGTCCATTGTACAACCACAGTGAAATTTTTTTTTAAAAGTATCTAAATTGTGACATTTATCGATCATACAAACGTTTTCACAGTCAGCTCTATTCATGTGACTGAAATCATTTAATTTTCTTTGCATCAGTCATAAAAAAACATATTGGTCGATCTCTACCTATAACCTTCTACCTTCTAAGGTGATTTGTGTGAATGCTCTTGATGCTGCACCTTGCTGTGTGCGTAGACCACAGAGCCCAGAAGTTTCCAGGTGCCTCCTCTCCGGTCCATCCGCACCATCCGGAGAATCTGCAGGAAGCGCAGGCTCCGTAGCACCGACGTAGCAAAGATGTTCCCCTGACTCCCCGCGGAGACCACCGCCACGGACGCAATCAGCACAATGATGTCTGGGGAGGAGGCGGAATGCAAATTAGACACTATAGAGTTCATTAGGAATGTAAAAAAATCTAATTGTGGTTTTTCAGACAAGTATTGTGATTAGATTTGCTATAGATGTTAAAAAGGAAGTTTCTGTTCAGAGTGCACATTGTAAACACGTCCTGGAGCATGAACATTTGAGAGAAGACTGAAATATAAACTGATAAACTAACACAAAAATTCCATGCATTTCAAAACATGTTTGTAGAGATCTAAACTACAGGTACTGATAGATTTTTGTGTATTATCTAAATAATTGAAGCCTTTTAATAATTGTACAACCTTAGTTCATAGTGAGGAAAAGTTGTATAAAGGCTGTTTAGGACTGTCAAAAAATTATACCCAGATACTAATCACTACTAAATTTGTATAGAAACTATATACTCATTTGAACAAGTATTGGTACTAAAATAAATATGCTGCTATCATTTTGTGCCAGTAATTACTTTCTAATGTAGAAAATGAGATTTTATTGTTGCTGTGACAAAAAAAAAAAAAAAAAAAAAAAAAACATTGTGGAGATACACCTCTTGAGAAGCTGTAGTTCCAAAAAGCAGAGCTACAAAAACAGCAACAATATTAAAAAATGAAAAATTGTGAGATCAAAATATGAACTACACAATTCATTTATTATAAATGATTTCCAAATCTTGTTTCATTTTCGTGGACTCAATCTTGTGTCTGCTCTCCTGGGAATTATGTCTTGTCCCATGCCTAGTAACAATAGGAGTAATAGTAGAGTATGCAAAAGAAGATTCAAGCTATACAGACTATATAATAGAATGATTGCAAGTCCAACCTTGTCATATATAAGGTCATACAATTTTTCTGTATTGATTTCACAGAGCTGAGTCCTCAGTGTCACTCTCTCACCACACTGTGAATAATCATCTCTCCAAATGCTCTAAAAAGGGGACAGAATGGGCTTAAAGGATCAGATGATCAGACACTGCACTTCCTATATTGTTTATATATGTGCATCAGCTAGGCCATAATATAGATTATGGGTTGTCATAATTGTCCTTGTCCATTATTGTATCTGGTCAAATAAATGGATATTTGTATTTTAAGGTTAAGTTATACTTATGTAAATGTGTCCTCTGCATTTAACATAGCCTTAAATGCCACTGGGAGGAGTGGGCCCCAAAAGATTTGCTGCCAGATCTGGAGATCTCTTGCACCAGTCTTGGTCAGGACTCCCTTAGCTGGACGATTTGATTGTGCCTTATCTATTGTGCCTTATGTTTTGGGTTGATGGGGGAAACCAGAGCGCCTGGAGGAAACCCACACAGACACTAGCCACCCAGACACTACTCACCAGAATTCCCCCAAAGGCCAATAAATAAACATATTCAAAATATATATCTTCCTGAAGGGAGTGCAGTGGTTGTGCGGATGACTTTGGAATCAGAATCAGAATCAGAATAATTTTTATTGTCATTGTCAGTGAACAAAATTCATAAACTAGGAACTGGCTTTGGCGTTATGGCGCAACATTAAACAAAGGATAATATTATATAAACTAAAATAAGGGCATGCATTTAAATAAGGTAAAAAATAGACTATTATTGTGGTGAGAGGTTCTGGTCCGAATGGACCTTAGCTTTCTCCCCTAGGCGAATGGCTCAAATAGTCAGTGTCCAGTGTGAGAAAGGTCAGCCGAAAGGTGATCCGACCTGCTCAAACCCGAGACGTAGAGGTCCTGGAGAGATGGGAGGCTGCAGCTGATCTCCTTCTCAGCAGATTGCACACTGGCAGTGGCCCTGGCAGTGGCCCTGGCAGTGGCCCTGGCAGTGGCCCTGGCAGTGGCCCTGGCAGTGGCCCTGGCAGTGGCCCTGGCAGTGGCCCACGCCGTGATGGAGCGAGATGAGGATGGATTCAGTGGTGGCTGTGTAATCCAACTGTTTTTTCTGTTATTTATCCCAGATCTCTCTCATATAGCCATCCTCCTGTCAGAAATTGCTGACCCAAGCATGGCATTTTGGCCTTAGTTATAAACAACACAAGCTTATATGTGTTTGGAGAAGAAAAGATAGAAGAGAGAGATAGGGCACATAACAGCAGGGAAGAAAGCCGTGAAAAATATATAAATGTCACCATGAGGTTGAGAGTGGGGTCCTGCCGAGCACCCATTCACTCCCTTTGAAGGTGCTCGCTGCACACGGAGTCTACGCTTGAAGAGAGAATAAATGCTTGCACTTACATTTAAAAGAACACTATAAATCACATTTTATTTTAATTCAATAAAATAACAGAAGAACCTTTTGTGAAGGTTGAATTTAAAAACACTTTCCAAATCAATTGTTAATTTCCAAGGTTTTTCAGCTGATGTGGTGGGGCTGCTGGGTGTATTCACTATATGAAATGAAATATTTTGTGCTAAGCTATAGAAAATGCAGTTTCCAGTTTCATTACTGCAAGGAAGGAGCCAATAGGGTCTATATCTGTCCAAGGATGATGTTTTCCAGCGAGTCACAATGTTGACACAAAGGCTGTGTTCACACAAAAAAACACAAAAAAACTATTGCTTCATTTCAGAAGACTTCAAAATATTCTAAAAGCCAATAATATTTAATACAGATGCAGATATTTTTTGTTGTAATACAGCGAGTTATAGGGTCTAGTCACTAATTGAAATGATCAGGTTCAACATTTCTGAATTTTAGATGTTTCTTTCTTGTAATTGAACCATGCCACACAGTGGCAAAGGGCTGCATCTTAAGGTATTTATTTATTCAAATATGAAGACTACAATCAAAATAATATATTAAAATGTCTTCAGGTTGATCCATAATGAATCACTCTTGTCTAATACGAGTTCATAGAAAGCCCTGACTGTAGGCAGAATATATGTAAACACAAACAAGAGTTTTTTTTGTTGCATATGATTAGCAACTCTAAACTTGAAACTCATTGTTACATTTAGTTGGACTCCAGCGATCTTCAAACCCTGACATAAATATTCAAAAAGTAAATAAATAATATATCTTAAGAAATTTCCAAATGCCATTTCAAGGGTATAAACATTTCACTTTGCCCTTTGGTAAAGGTTTCTGTCTTCAGTTTTAAACTTACAATTTGCTATTGTTTTGTCAGACAGGAGTGTTTGTTTACCTGCTTTACACGCTTCAGCTCCTTCCTGTAGACTTCCTCAGGAGCATGTGATGGTGTAGTGACGTGTCTTGTAGGTTGCTTTACTTGGTTTTGCCAGAGAGTTGGGGAAGCTTACGCCCCCTACTGTCTGACACCTTCTCCAGTACTGCATCCTGTGTGTGATAAAGTGATTTGGTGGAACGATGCCAGGGTCGTCCGTGCTGAAAAAAACAAATACCACCACTGGACCAGAGAGGCCTTTGAGACACAAACGAGATCCAAGGAGCACAAATCGTGACGAGGGAGCGTACACCTTATCACACACGGGATGCAGTCCTGGAGAAGGCATCAGACAGTAGGAGGCGCAAGCTTCCCCTACTGTCTGGCAAAACCAAGTGAAGTAGCCTAGAAGACATGTCACTACACCATCACGTGACGTTTCTGAGGAGGCCTACAGGAAGTAGCCGAAGCAGGTAAACAAATGATCCTGTCTGACAAAAAGAACTGCTAATTCTAATTCTAAAAAGCAGCACGGACATGCACTTTAGCCACAGTTTAGTCTCTCCCTCACATTTCTTTGAGCTTCCGCACTATCACAGCCTTGGTGAAGATAACAGCTACTGGCCAAGGTTGGACCACGCCATTCCATCAGATACAGAGGTAAATGGGAGAAACAAGATTACAAGGCTTTGAAAAGTTGTAAAATACCTCTTTATTGACTGAAGACAGTGAGTGCAGACAAAGATAATGTTCTAACACTTAAGACATATAGATTATATTGATGTTTTTAACTACTGTGCTGCAAGTAAACAACAAGTCAAGGAGCTGTTACTCAATGTGGAGGGAGGTGGCATCGGAAAATAGAGGAGATATGTAGTAAATGTAAATTGTAAAAATGTCAATTTTACCTATGGTGTATGTTTTGAATTGAAGGTCCTGGAGGAAACCCACCCAGACCCGAATGCGAACTCAGCATAGAAAGGTGTCTTGGGTGTTAAATTGACAATTAATATGCCTAACTTTGAAATATATCTCTAGTATACACTGACATTCCTATAAGGTCAGTCGTGGTTAAGCCTTTGTTAGCCATAGCTTACAGTGCTCTATCTCTACTATCCTTTAAACCAGGCTTCAGGTGAATGAGGCCAACGGGGAAATCAGAGCAGCATTAGAACATTGAGTTATGGCCCCGGGTCCCACTCACACCATTTTGGGACATTTACAGAGGCCCCGCTCCAGGGACTAACACAGGGTCGGCAGTCATTTGTTTTAAAGGTGCTGTTTTCTTTCTTATAGTCGCATGGGAATAAATGCACACACACACACACGCACACACACACACATACACACACAAACACACACACACACACACACAAAGAGCTCATTTAAATGATCTAAATGACCTTTAAAGAACTGCCATAGACAATCAGCTGCTTACAGAGCTCCATGGTTTAAATTGGGATTATTACAATCACTATGTGGAAGGCATTTTCACAAGAGAATATTTTTCATGATATAAGAAACAGGGCCAAAAGTGCTGTCAACCATAGGACCTTAAAGAGGCACCATGTTATTGGTCTGCCCAGAATATTCCAGAGTATGGCATTAAACATATCTATCTGCATGAAGGCAAGTAGGTGAAGACACAGGCCCAAATGCAGTTCAATAAATGCAAGGTAAGTTTAATGCGCTATTGTGAAACCTACCTGGCACAGCAATAACATCTCCATGGAAACAAGTTGGTGCAAGACCCCCTCACCAGAAAAGCTACACAGTGCGCCTTTTAGTAGGCCTGTCACAATAAATACTATATCGAGTTATCGTTCAATACGTGGAACAATCATTTTGGGGGTCAATATTTATCGTGGACTTTTTCTTTGCACTAGTGGGAAATATTTGCTTATTTTTCTGCACTACGATGAGATTTGAGGTGTAAAAGGTCGAATCATGAACTTCTATGACTCATTATAGATACAAACTAACTGCATAAGTGTTGCATTTTGTTATTTATTTATTGCAGTTTATATATTTTAATAATTTTATACATTTAGAATACCTTTTGGGGGATAATTCTGCTGTATGTTTTGGGTTCTGTATTATATTTATCATCTATATTTACTTATATAAATGATATATCGCACTTCAAAATTTGTTATCGTGACAGGCCAAACCTTTAGTATTCAAAATAGATCTTTAACTGCCCCGTCAGACTGGTCTACATTATACATCAAACACAAGCAGGCGGTAGTAAACTAAGTGAAGTGGTGGCTCTCTTCTTTTCATATTTAACTGGTACAAAAGTAATGTCCAAAAATAAAACTACAGAGGAAAAAATGCAGCACACAATTAATCAAATATTTAAAAAAATACACCAGCCAATATTTCCAACACATTGTAGCATTTCTCATTGCTAACTAATTTGGCACCTACATTTCCTGGCTGCGATGAAGCTCACACTTTTTAGCATTCAAGTCGGTTGCAATTTATTTTTGCCCAAGGATTCCCACTTCCCACAGAATTTCTCCACCAGGCCCCAGTCTATGAGTCATTCAGATATTAATATTTTCACCCATTTTTCAGATACAGAGCAACCACACAGCTCTCAATTTGGAGCAATGCCAGGGGAGAAAATTATTCAGCCTTTGGTAAAATAAAAAGGTTGCATCGACCCTGATAAGAGCTACAACCTATTATCGGCCCCACACCTGTCACAAGCGAATATTTCTATTTATCAGTAATACAAGTGTCAAGGCAAAACCAATAGTCTGCTAGTGATAGTTGGACACTTCAAACCTAAAGGTGGTCTTACTGTATAGATAATCATGTTTTTACAATATTTTTTCGGTGCAAAGTCTGTCTGAATGGGGCTATAAAAAACATGTTGATTTACAGTGCTATTTTTATTAGACAGCCAAAGCAAAGAGTAGATTATTGTGACCCTCTAAGCAAAGTGATATTACTGGTCTAGCGCCTTTGTAATGTGTTGCTTTATTTTGGATCACAGTTGTGTAAACAGATTAATGAGAAGCAAGGGACCAGTGGAGTTTTATGAATGGGGGATAATGATGAATGAAAATTATTCATTAAAATAATAAAAAAATTCAAATTGATCAAAAAGAACTGCAAGTGCAAGAACATAAGTGCTGTGGTGATTGTGTGATTTGTGTATTGTTGTATTCCTGAGTTTCAGCTTCATGATTATAGGCGCCATTTTGAGGACTTTTGGCTATTCAAAAGATATAATATTTTGTTTTGAATTGTCAATTGCTCTGGTCCTTATTTTTCATCACTTTGAAACCCATGAATGGATTATTAAATGAAGGAACTTTGGTGCTGGTTTAGTAACTTTAGGTCAAGTTTAATTCCAGATTTAGTCTCAGTTTAGACTAAATTTCGATGTGGTGTGTGCACCCTCACAGAATGCTGAACTAATGTTTAACGAAAACAAAATTCCATGTAGAGATCTAAACTACAGGGTTAACCGTTTCTAAGTATAAAACTGGAATATCTAGAGCTGGGTTTACACTTACCCTGGTTCGATCCTGGTTTGAGCGCTTGTTTATTTTGGGCCTGGTTTAGTTCTGGTCTAGTCCTGGTCTAGTCCTGGTCTAGTCCTGGTTTAGTCCTGGTATAGTCCTGGTATAGTCCTGGTCTAGTCCTGGTCTAGTCCTGGTTTAGTCCTGGTCTAGTCCTGGTTTAGTCTGGTCTAGTCCCTGGTTTAGTCCTGGTTTAGTCCTGGTCTAGTCCTGGTCTAGTCCTGGTCTAGTCCTGGTCTAGTCCTGGTATAGTCCTGGTTTAGTCCAGGTTTTGTCTCAGTTTTGATGCGGTGTGTGAACTACCCTAGTTTTCAAATTATGAAAAAGAAAGAGAAAGTATTTAAATCAAAGTTATTTATTTAAATGGTTAAGTTTGATTTCTAGCCCTGATCCACAAAGTTGATGTTTTAAATCATAAATATAAACTGGACGGAAAGAAACCTGACCCCTATGACCTCTTCTCATATAGTAACAAAACAATGCATCAGTCTTGACCTGATATACAAATGTTATGAACAAGGCTGACTTCACACAACTCGGAAATATCATATCTGCTTTAAAGCTTTTGGTACATTTTTCCTCCCTCACCTTTTCTTTTCAAACAATCTCCTGACAGCGATTGATGTAGGAGTGCGTGGGACGGAGCAAGACCAGTTTACCTCATAAAAACTCACTGCAGCAGTTTCCACAAAGGAACAGACAAGATCCATGTCTAAACAGTGGAAAAGAAATCAAAGGCTGCTAAAACAACTCTATTATAAAAATGCACTGTGTTCTTATGAGCTCTGACCACAACTGGAAATGACAGGAGCAAACTGACCGCGCTTACGTCCGACATCAAATTGCATTGAGTGAGAGGACAACCATGCTCAGGCAGAGGGCAACTACAGTGCACTGATCACACAGGCCTCAAAACAAATCAATCAAAACAAACAAAAAAATCAGGCATTATAGACAAAGGACAATTTCTATTCAGTTCATTATACAAGAGATTTTTGGCTCATAAGCTGAACTGGACAGGACTGAAATGAGGGTGAAGAGTGGAGAGAGGCATTCAGTAAACTGTACTAGTCTGGAATCGATTTCATGCTGTGCTGTGACATTGAACAACACAAAAAAACAGTAATCTCATATTCTGCAGTCTCTCAGTTTCCTTGCCCTGATACTGTAATTAGTGTTATAATATTACAGTAAAATGTCAAACTTGATTTTAATAATAAGGGAAAGGCTCAGTAGCAATTCAATATCACAATGAACACTGTTTTTTTGGACAATAGAATGTAACGCTCACCATAAAATAATAATAGTTTCTGAAGTAGACTTACCACCATACACTAGTCTTGTTCTAGTCTAGTTCTGATATAGGACTAGATCAAGACAACTCTAAAACTCTTCAGATATATTCAATTTTGTCCTATTTATGTGATTTTTTTTCAGGTCATGTTTTCACCATCGATAGCTGTTCAAGTGAGTATCTACTTTTTATACTAGGTTTATCTTCAGTTGCTATCTAAGTATCGATTCTTTTGACAGGCCAATTCCTGTTGTCCAGGCCTATGTTAACTTTAAGTTTTGGCTTGGTAAACATTAGATGGTAGTGTTTTCTATATTTTTCAGATTTTTGACAACAATTTCAATGCTTTTCTAATACATGCTAATCTGAGTTATGAAAATTATGCTCATGAACTTTTATTTCACAACCAATCCATTTGCTTTATTATTACCTTTGGCTTTTTCAGGACTGGGGTGGCATGGTTGAATATAAAACTCACCTATGACGCAGAAAGGCTTCCTGGCAAATCGTAGACGGCCCTGCCATCCTCGGTAACGACAACAGCATCCGGCCGACCAAATACGGATAATATACTCCAGACCGAAGACCACAATCATCACAAACTCCTGCATAAAAAAAACATTTAGAAAAGGTTAATATTGAACAAAGTACACAGAACCCACAATAACTGAAATGTTTTATTTCATTTCTGAGAAAATCGGCTGAGAAAATCGTCCAGTGGTGTTATGATTTGTACTGTTAATGCACTGACTCAGCTTCCATTAGTATTTTAATTAGCTTAGCACATTTAGCAAACAAAACATTTGTATGCCGTTAGTGATTTATATATAACATAGGTATAAGCTGTGTACAGCTCAGGTGGACTCTACAGATGCCACTCAATTCCTTTCACACAATGGTTAATAGGTTATATTATGAGAAATGTATTCTAGTGTGGCTAAGAGCTAATCCAGTAATGAGAAGTGAGTTATTATAGTTGTGTTTAGAGCTGTTTCTATTTATGGCTGTGAGGTCAATGGACTTTCACCAGAGCTTTATCTTATCAGTGTTTCCTATCAGTCCCAGAATAGAAAGTTTATGAAGAGAGATAATGAAGTACTTGCCTCCTGTGTCAGTCTGCACCAATCAAAATACTGTTAGTTCATAATTTGTTATCTCTCAAATAATCCAAATAATGCATATGATTATTCATTCATTTTATTATTATTTTGTTTAATACAAAATACATGATATACATGCTGTAACCACACAGTTTATTTCCATTATGTTTTCCCACATTCACTCTCACAAACACACTCTCGTTCATACAGTAGTGTACGGAGAGACAAGATGGGTGAAGTGACTTGCCAAAGGACACAGTGGCAATATGCACTGCAGCCCTACTAAGGTACCTGCTATTTCAAGATGTCTCCCTTCTCAGGCCCAACCCTGCTTTGCTTCAGATTTCAGACATTCTAAAGGTGATATTTTATATGTTTATTTATATCAGGGGGCAATTTTTACCTATAGTCCATCCTACAAGAAGTATCCAAATAAAAATAATGTAAAAAATCGTATATAAAATATCTACTTTAAATAAAAATGAATGTAATTTGGCTCCAGGTTGTCAAGAAAAAGGCACTTTATGTATGTGGCACTTGAACTGTCAAAATGTATGAAAGGTCTGCAGTAGAAAATCTTTCAGTAAGAAATAAAGAAGTAGAAGGTGAATAAACAATAATAAATTACTTAATTGATATATTCATGCTATTCCTGAACTGCCCTCAGGTTGGTGGTTCGATCCCTGCTACGACCCTTGAGCAATACACGTTCCCCAACGCTATAGTGACCACATGATGCTGTAGTATGGTTATGTGTGTGCATTTAGGTGTTATTTATTCACATTTTTAAAATGAGAATATTATAACTTTCCCAGGACCTTTTGAACATTTAGTTGGCTTCTTTCATATAGTTTCCACCACTTCTCCTGGGCGTGCACTCTGGACAGTCACTGGGCTATGACAGATTCACACTCACATTCATTTCTATTGTATATTTAGTGCTACATTCTGGCCTCTTAAACTCCCAGGTTTGACATATCGGTTAATGACTTACAATGAGCTAAAACAACGCAAATGTTGGTCTGAGAAATGTCCAAAATGAATGGTTTGGAAACATGGGCAGGCTTTGTAGGAAGTGGTTTTGGCCGTGTGGTTGTCCAGTTTCTTACCAGAATGAGCAGAGAGTAGGAGGAGGTGTCCTGGTGCGCGGGGATAGTGGAGAACACAGAGAGGACCAGGCAGCTGAACACCAGGATAAACCTATAACAGAAAAAAATATATAAAAAGTGTTAGAGAACTCGGTCTTACAACAATGCATTTTGAATATTGAGTCTATTGTCTATTTAAATGTGCACTGTGCAACTTTACTGCCACCTCTTTCTCTTTATATGTTATTGTTTTGCCTGGAATATTTCACAGTATAACATTAAACCTATCCATCTCCTTGGAGACAAGAAGTTGATGGCACCAGGCCAAGTTACAGGTCCGATCTATGGAGAGACAAACCAGTTCACAGAACAAATGGATGTTTTTTAAGGTATGTTATTATCAATAAAGCACCTGTAATTGAATAAAGTCTAAATATATTAGATAAATGCCATACAGCAAAGCAATAACATCTCCATGGAGACAAACATTTAGCAGTCCCTCTAACAGAAAAGTTACATAGTGCACCACTAAAAAGCCTCTGAAAAAAGAAGATAAAAAAATAAAAAATAAAACAAATTGGCAGTTTATATTTTTTGTCTTACAAGGAACACAACACAACATACAAAATGTCAAAAACAGTGAACGAGACAACCACTGACTGTACAATACAACTGAACAATAACAAGACAAATTGAACAATGAGTGAGTTAAAAAAAAATACTTTAAACTAATTCAACACAGTGGCAACTCAGATCTACAAGGTTGGAAGGATATAGGAAGAGTAAAGCCACTTTTAAACAAATTAAGGTCACCAAAATGAGATCAGCGGTCTGCCATATTGACCTATAAGAGATTATATTCCATAACATCAGACATAAACTGTTATTCCGACAAACATACGCTGTGTAATTGCGGATTTTCCCCTGTCACAAGCTCTTGAATCCAGCAAAGGAAAGAACTGAGAACAAACAAGTTGGCAGCCCAATCACACAACTTATTTCCTCCTCTCTCTGAACCGTAACTTCGGACCATTATTCCATTTCCTCAGATATGAACGTAATCATAATTATTTGTGCAACATGATTTGAGCAAAACAGCCAGTCACACAGCAGCGATTGGAAAACATGCAACATTCAAGCACTTCCAGTTATGTCTAGAGCCAGGAAAAATTGGAGTTTTGTCTTTTCCACAAATGTTTTTCCATCATATAAATCTTCCCAAAACACATGTAAGTCTAAAGCACACAGTGGGTTGGAGTTCTGATGCTGAGCGGTGAAACGACATCTGTGTATTATCATCTCCGATCACTCTTAAACCCTCTGGACAAGCACCGACTGAAAAACTGCTGTCCAAGTAAAGACTGCATCCTGACAGAGCTTTCCGATTCATGTTTTATATTAGAGCCGGATGATATGGCTTAACATTTCCATCACAATGTAAACGTGAAAATTTGTCATAAAGTCCATAACAATATCGTGTACAATATAACTTTTTACTGTCTTAAAAACATGAAGAACAGAACAAGTTCATTTTAAACAGTTTGCAGCGGTCTAAAGTTATTCCTTACTTACTTAATGCATTCTGAGCATTCTAATTATTCACCATGATGAGTTTATCAGTGATGAGTTTATTCAGAGATGGTAATTAGATGCAGACAGTACACAGCTGACTTATTTTGATCTTAAGAGCTACATAGAGTATATCTGTACTGGGGCAAGACAAACTTTGGTCAAATGCATGGGAAAAATCCAGTACATAGCCTTTAATGCTTGCTCTCATCCACCTTATTCCGGAAGTTGCCGTGGGCGCCGCCATTGTCATTCGGGTTTTATTATTTTACATAGGGCTACCGATCTTGACAGCAAATAAATTCTATACGCACTGCAGAGCCGTTTTAAAGGCTCCCAGAAAATCGGTGCAATGTTGACTTGTTGGTCACATGAATATAGTTTTACACAAATCAACCTACTTTATATCATATTTTTTGGTGGCAAAACTTTTCTCAAACTCTCTATTGAAATAAATGGGATTCACACTTAACCGGAAGTGCCACCACAAAAAAAGTGTGGTTTAGTAGTAGAGGCAAAAAAGGGTAGGACGGAATAAGGTCAAGTTATTTTCATTCAATCTATAGTCCAAAAAGTAAAATTCAAGTGGTTTTTTGCTGGCCGTTTATGTCACATTATCACTGAGAAAGTTTGAGTTCATAAAGATGGCCACATGCTAGACAACAGAAATGAAAGAATATTAAGGATTACGATGTTGTTTGGTTGTGGTGTCAATAATCATGAATGTTTCTTCTCAATAATCGTTCATAACACTAAAATTTGATATTGTGACATCCCTATTCACCAGCAATATAACATAGCACAGACCTGTTTATTATTTGTATCTTTAATATTTTGTAAGGTTGAGCTATTTGTCCCCATAAGGAGATCTGAGTTCTGCATTTGACCCATCCTTCAATGTTACTGGGTAACCTGCCAGAAACAGTGGGCAAATGCAATGTGCCCAGGAACACAACTCCAGTTTTTAAGATAGGTTCATGGTCTGGAGGATATATATAAACTGAACCTGCCCTCCAGATGTTACTGCTTTGGCCACAGTGTTCTACAGTTTGGTATTAAACTTCAATTAAACTTCATCTAGCTCCATGAAGAACAGGTGACACTAGGCCAACTTACAGATCAGGTGACTGAAACATGCAAGATTATTACATTTAATGCCATATTGTGAAACATTACAGGCAAAGCAATAAAATATTCATGGAAAAAAAGCAGGTGGCAACCCCCCATCAGAAAAGGTACAAAATGCACCTTTAAGTCACAATGTCACGGGAACCCAACCCATTTAGATCTCTGTCCTTTCATCTTGAGATGAAATCCCACACTATATCCAATACTACTTTTCTTTTTCCATGATATTTAAATGAATTTATTTGCTTATTGCTGCTGTTACTGTTTACACACAAATATTGATTGAAACAGAACGCTTTGGACTGAACTCATCCATTTTCATGAAGTGCCTTATTTAACTAATTATTCTTGTGGCATTTACATCTATGACAGGTAATGCAGCTCTAATTACACCATTAGGCTGACAAGCACAATATGTTAAAACAAGGCCAACACGACCAAGTACTTAAACTGTACAAATGAATGACATTTAATACGCAAATTGAGTGTCATTTTTCACTAATCAAAGAATCGAGCCCTTCTTTTGTACAAGTGTTTCTGAACAACAATATGTAACCAGCTAAGTGTTAGATTTTAAATGCAAATCCTAATGTGGATCTTGTAGTATTTATTCCCTGGTTACCACTAGACAATCTTTGAGTGCCTTTTTATTTTCAGAAGTGTTTTGTTTACAACTGTCTTCATATGTTATCATTAACATTTGGCTACCCATGATGCACTGCAGCAGGCTCATGTGTACAGTGGAGTCTTTACCAACCCTTTGTTGCCAGACCAGACCTTAGACCCGCGTTAGAGGAAGTAATGCTGCGGGACAATTGCGCAGTCATGGTTGGCCTTTGGCTTGTGTGAAACTGGTGGGTTACAGTACACTACAGTATTGAGGCTTTGGAGGCACGACCCTGGCATGACCCCTCCTGACATCATGAGGGCACAGTTTGAGGTCACCATTTCCCATGGCCTGCCTGGTCATTATTTCTGAAACCATGTGTTCTGCACATTTTCTCTCTCTCTCTCTCTCTCTCTCTCTCTCTCGTTTTCTCTTTTTTTTCTCTCTCTCTCTCTCTCTCTCTCTCTCTCTCTCTCTCTCTCTCTCTCTCTCTCTCTGAAGAAGATACTCTGTTCTGACAACTGATTTGGATAATGCAAGTTTGACTGGTAAATGATTGCAAAAGCCACATTTGCTACAAGGTTGTTAACAAAGTGACTGACTGTCAATCACCAAATGAATCCCAATCTATCTGTTGTTGACAGCTTAGTCTTTATTGGTCTCTGGTCAGGTGGGAGTTATGTCGATAAAAAAAAAAAAATTGCATTGTTTTTTTTTTTTTTTTTGTACTATCCAAAGTCACCAAAAGGCTGCAAGGAAGATGATTACAAATAAAACATTCAAACACAGGTATGAATCTATATTTCTGCATTTTTTTTGTGGAGAATTGGTCCATTCACATTCACGGTAAGGATGCTTTTCCAAGGAATTTCTGAGCAATAAAAACACCTGTAATGGAATACATACAAAATATATATGTTTAATGGCATACAGTGGAACATTTCAGGCAAAGCTATGACATCTCCATTGAGGCAAGGCAAGGCAAGTTTATTTGTATAGCGCAATTCATACACAAAGTAAATCAAAGTGCTTTACAGAATAAGAAAGACATTAAAATCACAAAATAATCACACATAATCATCATAAAATGAACATTAAAAGAGAAAAGTACGGAATAAAAGCCTTTCAGTCATATGCACAGCTAAACAGAACCGTTTTGAGCCTGGATTTAAACATTGTCAAAGTAGAGGCCTGTCTCACATCTTCCGGAAGACTGTTCCAGGTTTCAGCTGCATAAAACTAAAATGCTGACTCTCCATGTTAAGTCCTGACTCTGGGCACCAGCAGGAGGCCGATCCCTGAAGTCCTCAGAGTGCGAGATGGTTCATATGGCAGTCGGAGATGTACTTTGGTGCTGGGCCATGGAGAGACTTGTAACAAGCAGAGCTGAGCCACAGGAGCCAGTGCAGAGACCTGAGCACAGGACTTATGTGCTCGTACTTCCTGGTTCTAGTCAGGACCCGAGCAGCAGTGTTCTAGATGTACTGCAGCTGTCTTAATACTCGTTTGGAGAGGCCAGTGAGCAGACCGTTACAGTAGTCTAACGTGATGTACAAGCAGGTGGCGTACCCTCCAAAAGGAAAGTTACGTAGTGCACCTTTAAATTAAACGCTTAAAATAACTTCGAATCAAGTAGTTTTCCCTTGCTCTGAGAAGTCGGTTTGAAATGCAATACAAAAAAGTAGCAGAAGTTTTAGGTTTGCTCTATTGACATTTCTAAAGATTTGAATAATGCTGGTTTGATTGGAGGGAAACATCTAGTGACAGGCATTGTTGAGCTGTCGCGAGGAAAGCTAGCTCCTTGTCAGAAGCACACACCTACGCCTCTGGCACTTACAAGGTTGTCAGGCCCAAAATTATAGACTGACAATCATTTTCCTTCATCCCTAGAGTATGCCTGGAATATATTTACTTTAAAGGGGAAAGAGAAAGAGCCTTTGACAGAAGCGGCCATTAAGCACTCAATGAAGTCTCCTAATTAACATGCATGCTCAGAGGGTTTAGTCTAATACTGGTCATATAGCTCACGGGAGGTGGACAACACAGCAATCACTCTTAACTAGGGAGGGAGAAATATCCAAATCTCGCTAATAGCGCTGTGATATCATATTTTGGGGTCTATGTTTACATGCATGACAAAATGTGGTCATAATCTGATTTCTGGAGTTATCATATTATTGACATAGCATGTAAACGGTTACATCTGGTGTGAGTAACCGGATTTCAAGATAAAGTAAAGGCAAACTAATGTGGCAAAGACAACAATGAAAGAGAAGATTGAAAGAGTTATTTTAAATTCATTTTACTTTGTTTTCCAAACACAGTAGTTAGACTAAAATTGTTAGACTCCATTGATTAACTGTCTTTTGGTCAGATGTCTTTTGTGCATGTAAACACGCATTATTGGATTATAAGATTCTAGTTATCTGATTCTTACTGGCCTGGAATGTGCACAGTGGCTTAGAGTGGTCGCCAGTTTGGTGTGTCCTGAGCAAAACACTTCAACCACCTCGCCAATGTGTGAATAAGTGAGTGGTTACAGTAACTGTTGCCATAGCAATTAACAATTTAAAACTAAACATGAAAATTTAAAACTAAATTTGAAAATATTGTATGAAATATGAATGGTGAAAAGTCCTCAAAATGTCACATACAACAGCTGAAACCCATGAATAATGAATGAGAATGGTTCCCTAGGCTTTTTTTTTTTTTTTTCCCATACCATATAACAAAACGGTAAATAATTTTGTTAGGCCCAGGGCACTACAGGGCAACTGCTGTTAATAATGCATTGGATTTATATTGCACCTTTCAAGACACCCAAGGTGCTTTACAGTGCATCATTCATTCACTCCACACTTGGTGGTGGTAAGCTGCTACTGTAGCAACAGCTGCCCTGGGGCAGACTGATTGGACTTCCATACTAGGCAATGTAGGTGAAGTGCCTTGCCTAAGGACACTGTGGCACCTGATTTCCCCAGCAGTCTCCCATCCAAGTACTAACCAGGCCCGGCCTTGCTTAGCTTCTGAGATTTGACGAGCTCAGGCTTTGACAAGCCGGTGTGGCTGGATGTTGTGATTTTGGGCTATACAAAATAAATTGTATTGAAATTGAATTGTTAAAGTCTATAAAACATGATGAAACTAATATTTTATTCAGTACATAATATCAGTTACATACCTACTCTTCACATGTCTGCACCATTCACATATTATACACGTTTCACTGAATAAACATGTGTCCTTCTGCCCACTGCCTCTCTCCCATTTGAATAACTCAATTGATATGTTTGAGAAATGGTGTTGCAATGCTAATAGCTAACATCCACGCTATGTAAATGTGTATTACGAACCAGCATCTGTCATTATCACCCGCCTCACATCACGCACTGCGCTTGATAGATGTAGATTTATAGGAAGCCAGACGCCATTACCCCACAAAAGCACGCATTTGTGTAAGCATTACAAGCTCTGGCCATGTGTTAATTAGATCCCGCTTGGCTAACAGGCCTAATGCAGTCGTAATGACGCTGATCTGATTGACTTGTGCTGTGGCAAAGGAAGCGTTCACTCTTAACATGGAAAGAGATCTGTCCATGGTCCTGAAAGCTAATTCTATTTGAGTCTTTTGATGAGAGCAGCCAAGTCCCTGATCTATCATTAACACATACTTGAAGAGTAAACCCCCCCAGGATAGACACAAGGTTGTGAGTAAGTAATTAGATAGTCAATTTGAGGTGGAGACATTGTACTATGGACAGAGCTGTCCAGAGAGTGACGTAAATGTGTAACTGCAGATTCCCGCAGGCTGACTCATTCAGGTTTACAGATTTACATACTGTATATGAACTGACTATATTATTTGATAAAGTAATGTGAAATAAGGCTCAAGTAATCCACAATCTCTAATAAAGTACAGAAATTTAATAATAATAATTTCACTTACTGTCCCAATGTGTAGGGCTGGGCAACTTCGAAAAAAACCCCAAAAAAACCCATTTTATCAGTATTATTCTCTGTGTGTTGTTAGTCATTTTCAATTTTTTTTTTTTTTAATACAAATATTGTTTAAAAAAAAAAAAAAAAAGTGCCATTTAATCTTTATTTCATGTACATGGTCACACTTAATCAAGAAACATCAAGGAACCACCCGTTAAAACACACGTTCACACATCAATGTACGCAGACACTAGGGCGAGGTGGGTTAAGTGTCTTGCCCATGGACACAATGGTAGTATTCATCTGTGGGAGCTGGAATCGCATCATGATCAGTGGATCTGGCAGCTTTACCAATGATGTTTTTTTGTTTTTGTTTTTTTTGTTTTGTTTTGTTTTGGGTTTTTTTATGTTTAGAGCGGGATGGGAAATGGCACATGAACAAGACTGAGAGCCACACAAAAATAGTCTAATTATTTTCTTCCAAAAATCCAATTTCTACAAACAATATGCTTGTACTGACAGAGGATTTTTCTGCTTTCAAAGAATAAAAAAGAAAAAAAAGTCAAGCTGATTATTGACAGTTTGAAATCATTGGATTTCAAATACATGATACTGGGAAAAAAATAAATATGTACATGAGATTATCTTATTTTATTTTTTACATTATTTCAATATTTTGGCACCAGATATGCCAGTTGTCCCAAAAGCATTATAAAATGCATCATAAACACCAACAGGCTCTTTATTCCATAGAAACAGTGAATGGAGTGAGAGTGAATATAACAGCCCTGTGAGAGGTTGCAGGCATCATAAAAATGGACACTCTCTTCCCTGTAACTTCTCAAACCAAACCAGAGCAGGTTTGAGGAAGTATGCGTGTTTTAATGTTCCCTCTGTATTGCCCTTAGTGCAGCGGATCATAACATACATGTTTTTAGGCCTGTGCAGTTAATCTAAAATCATGATTTCAGTTATTACTCTGTTCAATTACAAATATGTTCAACAATACAATTAATTAAGAACGCCACCTATAAGAGGAAGTTGAAACCCACAAATACTGTCTACAGAGGTTCATTCCAGTGGTGGATGAAGTAGTAATCAATTAGTATCAATTTTGTTACTTAAGTAAAAGTACAGGTACAGAGGTAAAAACTTACTCAAGTAAAAGTAATAGTATCACATGAAAAAATCTACTTAAGTAAAAGTATTTAAGTACCCGCTTAAAAATGCACTTAAAGAGTAAAAAGTAAAAGTATTTCACACAAGTGTTGTTAATGTTGTGATATTGATTAAAAAATGATACATATTTTGGTTAAAGGTTGCAAAACAAATCAGTTTCTTAATTTTTCTGAATATTGTGTATTTATTTTTGTTGCTAAAAGCCAAATCAGTTTCTTAATTTTTCTGAATATTGTGTATTTATTTTTGTTTGCTAAAAGCCAAAGCTTGAACTTGAAATCTTTAGTCAGGATGTTACCATGAACATGATAAAAATAACCCCTCAAATCATATGAAAAGTACTTTTTACTTTTTAGTCCTGTTCAAAAATGTAGTGGAGTAGAAAGTACAGATACCTGCTCTCAAATGTAGTGAAGTAAAAGTAAAAACCATCCACTGTAAAATGTACTTAAGTAAAGTACAGATGCCTAAAAATTCTACTTACGTACAGTACTTTACTACTTTTCCTTTGTTACATTCCACCACTGGTTAATTCTGACAGTACAGACACAATAGTTTGAAATAATCATGCCTATAATTTTTGCCATTATCAAGCAGTGAACAGTGCATGGTTGTATTTACTGTGAAGAGATTCTGACCCAATGACCTTTAGTGACCCTGGGCCTTTCTGTTAAGGTCAGGCCTGTCAGTCAAGCATTAAATGATTCAATATGTCACCTTAAAAGACTTTACATACTTCCAAATGTTACAGTAGGATAGAGGGATTTTGGTATTGATTATAAGATTAGAAATTGTAAAATCCACACATACTGAAGCACCATCCCCTGTTGTTTTCAGATCTCCATCTCAGTTTACCATTGCAGGCCTTTGCTTGAATGTTTCAAAGTCATTTGAAATCAAACAATAGAATACTAATCGCTAATATATATATTTTTGACCAAATTTGGCAGCAGATAGTCCCATGTAACTGTTATCCATAAGTGGGTAAGTAATGAACAATGGAAAATTTGTAATAGCTAACATTCACTGACAAACACACACTTACATGCATCAGTTAGCACCATTTAGTTAAACCAATCTACCATTTCCACCTTTAAGTTTTTACTATGGGAAAGAATGTAAAAAATGTATGTTATTCTTTGAAATTTCTTCCAATTCTGTTAACTGATTTGCTTAACCTCTAAAAACAATCCAATCCATGATGAATCAGTGATTGCCATATGCTTCTATTGCATTTGGCTGATGAAAATGCACTTATTTAAACTTTAAATCTTAGAAAATGCAAAGAAATATGTTTACATATTTCTCAAATGAACCTGTGCTCTGTATGTAAGCCTTGATTCCGCTGTCTGCATTATACTGCACACTGGAGGGGGTAGACAGTCGCTCCTCTCCTCCATTACCCTGATGCTTTCCGTGTATCAGTGAAAAAATACGCCAAGCAGGCCCACTATGTGTGGGATTAGAGCATGGTAAATGATCCAGGAGAGCAGGCTGTGCACGGGCTGGGAGGATATAAAGGTTTTGGTGACATCTGAATACTGATGCTGTGAGGTAAGGGCTTCATTTGTTGTTATATTTGAGAGTTTTTGCTGCAAATGCGGTTTAGAAGAACACTATTAGCTAGTAAACTTGGAGACTCTTGTAAAGGCTTTATTCAAATCTGAATATGGTTGGGCAGGATTCAGCCCTGGAATTGCCCATCTCATGACATCACAAGGTGGAACAGGGCATTTTGAGCTTTGCAGATGTAGACAGACTAATAATAAAGGATTACTCAAACATGTGTGAATGAAACAAAACACAACTCCAGGTATGTTTATGATGAGGTAACAACATTCAAACATGGTTTGAAGCACAAAAGAGTCAACGAGTCAAGAGTCTATTTTACATAATATGTTTCCTTTAACAATTAAAACATTCTTGAAATTCTAGTCTAAGATTGATCATTTCGACATCTACTTTTGTGATAACTCCACATGAAGTTGATCTTTTGCAGCAGGGCGACCATAACCCAAGCAGTTTTCTCTTAAACACATCCGCAGACTTTTGCCTTAATAAAAAACAGATGCCCCTGGGCCGGAGCTTGCGTGTGGTGGGTGCTGTCCACTTTGACTGTGCTGTTTACATTGGGTTTGTCCAGCTCCAGTCTGGATGTTGTACTGTGCTTTTGGGGGAGACTTTGTGGACAGCCCCAATCCGTTTTGCATCAGTGCGTTGTTTTCCTTGTAGGTCAGCAGCACGCGCTTCTGTCTCTGTTTTGATTGTATAATTAGGTA
This sequence comes from Periophthalmodon schlosseri, assembly GCA_000787095.1. Taxonomy (NCBI): domain Eukaryota; kingdom Metazoa; phylum Chordata; class Actinopteri; order Gobiiformes; family Gobiidae; genus Periophthalmodon; species Periophthalmodon schlosseri. Next base: position 27,652 of record JACM01055972.1, on the reverse strand, counting down.
CAATTGTCTTTTCTGCGATGGGCTTTTTAATGGAATCCTTTAATGGTTGGTTTGAGTATGTTGCTTTCTACATCACTTCTACACTCATCTAAATCATGCAACTGGCTGCTTAAGTTTTCATGCTAAACCAAAGAGTAATATAAAAAGTAAACAGATTCAGATTATCAATGTCTCTAGTGAAGTTGATCCACACATTCACTTTCCTGAGCGATGTCATGTTCTCAATTGTTGTTTATTATATGAAGATTAGCTATTTAAAAATAAATAAATAAAAAATTGGACACTCATGACACATGTATTATTAAGTACAAAATGTTAAGTTCGCAGATCGATTTTAAAGGTGCAGTATGTAACTTTTTTCTTTACGGACGGGCTACCACTTGATGTTATTGCTTTGCCTGGAATGTTCAACAGAATCACCCTAAACGTATCTATCTCCTTAGAGACAAGCAGGTGTTAGGTAAACTGCAAAGTCTGAAGTTGGTGGTCAGATCTGTGGAGAAGTGAGCGCTCACAGTAAAAATCAAAGCACTACCCATTATGTAAAAAATAATTAAAATAAAATAAAAAGTCCTGCTACAAAAGTTTAATGCTATACTGAGGCAAATTTCAATGAAAAAATTACATATCCAGGAACACAAATGGTAGACCCCACCTTTAAAGCAAACAAATATTGACAAAATTGTAAAATGTAACTGGGCTTTCACTGTCAAATGAACCACTGAAATACAATGTTACATGTAGTTTCATGGGTTCCCACCACTACACTGCTATTACATGTACTAGTGCCATATTACTTCTCTTGACACCATAATAAATGTATTCTTTTATTCTCAAAAGCAGCGGTTGGCACATTATATTAACATGAACACTCTTTGTACAGGAACAGAACGTGCAGTGTGTTCTCTGCTCTCTGTATGTGTCTTTGTCAAACAGTAGTTCTCTAATCTGGTATTTTTTAAACCCATTTCTTCAAACCTCATCCCACGTTCTCTCCATCTGGGCCTGAAGATAACGACGGGGTAAAGCTGATGGACAGGGACTTCATGTTGAGGAGCTTCCCCACACAAAAATATTATTATTCCCCATTACAATATACTTTTTTTTTTTTTTTTTTGCCTAAAATTTCAAAATTGATGGCTCAAGGACAACATTATAAATATTACTATTAATATTAGTGTGAGTCCATATGACAAACAAAACTTGATCTTGAGAAAATAAACTAGAGGGATTATGGAGTTAATAATGTGTCATTGCTGATCCATTGAATGAAGTTGCGTATTTAAATGGTAAATGGTCACATTTTTATATAGTACTCAAAGTGCTTTACATCAAGGAACCACTCACCCATTCACACACACATTCATCCACCAGTGTACGCAGACACTGGGAGCAAGGTCAGTTAGTCAGTTAGTCAGTTAGTCAGTCTTGCTCAAGGACCCAACAACAGCAGTCATCTGTGGGAGCTGGAAATGTATAGCCAACCTGTGGGTCAAAGGATCTGACGGCTAAACTAATGATGTTCATGTCGAGAGCAGGATTCAAACCACCAACCTTTGGATCAGTGGACGAACACTCTACAAACTGAGCCTCTCTGTCGCCCCAAACATTTCAGAAATAGTGATATAATTGGAGTAGACTACAAATAAATTTTCCCAGCATGCATATAAACATGAGGAAATCTTTGAGGTAAGTCCAGGTTTAGAAACAACATTTTTCTTTGGACAGCTGCTTCAGAAGATGTAACTTTCCTGGTAGAGAGTCCGCCACCTACTAAGTTACAGGTCAGAACTGTGGAGAAGCAAGCCACAGAGTAAAAATGCATGTTTTTCAAGGAATTTATGATAAGCTATAAAATCACCAAGATAGATATATTTAATGCCATACTATGGAACATATGCCAGTGCATCTATTTTGCTTTTTACATCATATATTGTATGTTGTTATTTGAATGTTTGAACATTGTTTTAGTCCAGAACATCTTTCCGGAGAAACAGTGGGGAAAAACAGGACACGACACACCCAAGCATGAACCTAACCCAGTGTAGTGTGAAATGATGTTTAATACAAAACATCAATGCAGAGAGGCAGATAGAGGCAGAGGAACACCCACAGAGCACAAGCTTTTTCATTTGAGCACATCCAAGCGCCGCATAATAAAACCCAGACTATAGACGGGTATTAAAAGCTCTTTACAATGCAGCAGGAGATACTTTGGAGGAAACCGCAACTGTGCCAGACCTTAAAGGCACCATGTTGCGTTTACTGCCTTTAGTCTTTTGTGCAGAGCCATGTAAAGAGGCAGTGCAAATTAAAATGCCATCAGCAGAGCGGTAGGAGCACATGTAATGAAAAATTAAAGAAGAAAACTCAACAATTTTAGCTTCATAAAGCCACAGAGCACAGTGAGAGGACCCCTGAAGCCAGTGAAGTCATTTGAGTTAAGCGCTAGCGGCTATATTCACTTTATTTGTACAGGAAATGTGTTGGATAATGAATTTTGTTAAGTAGGATGTAATTGGAATTAATGCTCCTATTGCCAGTATTATAATTTGTTATGGTTCTATAAATACGGTAAAAGGGCACAATTAAGGAGAATGTATTGCACTAGAGACCTCTTAGCTCTAGGTGCAATACATATAGTGCGACAGTAGCTCAATCACTAGGGTGTGCGTCCTCTGAGTGGTTCGAAACACGCTCTCAACAAAAAAAAACATCATTGGTTGAGCGGTCAGATCCACTGACCCACAAGGTGGCGGTGTTGGCTCCCACAGATGAATACTGTTGTTGTGTCCTTGGGCAAGATACTTTACCCACCTCACCCCCAGTGTTTGCGTACCCTGGTGTATGAATGTGTGTGTGAATGGGTGAGTAGTTCCTCAAAGGTGGAAAAGCATTATATAATAATGTGACCATCGACAGAGATGTTGCTTTTCCTGGTTTTACAGCGAATGTGTTTTATTGCTACAAAAATATCTTACCTTTCATTCTAACCATGTGCAGTCTTTCCTCTCCACGGATATGACCTGCAACTTGGTCTGGTGGCATCGCCTGCTTGTCTCAGTTCAGAATTCTAATGCCATACTGTGGAATATTCTGGGCAAAGCAATGACATCTCCGTGACAACAAGCAGGTGCCCAGCCCTTCACCAGAAAAACTTATAGAATCATGGGTTTGAGCTTGCTGCTATATACAACATTTAGAGAACGTTTTCACATTCAAAAGATATAAAAGCTTGTTTAAAATCTGTAATTACTATGGCTACGGTCCGAATTTTTCTTCATTCTGATACCCATGGATAGTGTACCTTTAATTTTGCGTTTACAAATCACACTACTTGACCAGTGTATTTTTCATATTCACATCCGCACCTGTTTGGGCTCTTCATAACATTTTAAGTATTTGCATCACTTACTATCTGTGACATCAACTACAGTGTAACATCTGCCGGAATACGCTCTTATGTGTCCAACAGGCTGCGGCTAATTCAATTTCACAGCTCTCATCTGCAGTGCGTGATGTAAGTGAGAGAGGACCAGTGGAGTGGGCTTTGACGTAAAAATGCCTTCAGCGCCCACAAACAGGGGCGGCCATTTTGAAGTCTTCTTTTTGAAGGGCTCTTAAGGATACGCCTGACAAGATTATTTATTTCAGCAATTTTTTATTTGAATATTTGCCACACATTGGGACATACTAAATCTGTAGCAAACCATTTTTTTTACACTGATTGGCTTAACTTTATATGAATATGAAGCTTGGATATTGCCCCACTTTCCAAAGTCCTTCTTTTTTGACAATCTCTGGCCACTGCCCGGTCAATAGGCTACTTGAGGTCTGCCCTAGTTTGAGCTGCAGTCTCGCTCTGGTCAAACAAGTATTAATGGATCTAGGTGAGGTCGTAATAAGGAACCCAGACATGAAAAATAGAAGACAAGTCCAATTTATTCTCAAATTAGCTTCTATCTAAGTCTGACAACCATTACAGTCCAGTGCCTTACTTTCATATACTTTAATTTAACAACTTGATAGCTCATAGAAAATGAACTAAAGCTCTATTATAATGTCTATTCAAAACAAGGCATTAACCACTCCTTTACCCCCTTTGTAACAAATAGCATTTTATGTTTAACAAAATATTAAAATCACAACAGAATAATGATATTGCAACAATCTGATATTTTGTGTTTAGTTCAGAGAATAGACTGTATAAAGGAGTGGACTAAAGCAGTGTGACGTCATCTATAGCGTTCAGCTCCAGTCAAATGATGCTCAGTTATAGGGGCAAATTTGGAGTCAAGTTCCATGTTTGGAATTCCAACCATGAGTATCATAGCACCAAAGAGCCCAAAGAGCCAATCTGGAGCGAGGCTGTTGAAGGTAACGCCCCTTCCCGGAATTGGAATTCCAAATATGGAACTCTGCTCCAAATTCACCCCTATAATGAGCATCGAAGAGCTTCATTTGACTGAAGCCGAACACTATGGGTGATGTCACACTGCCTTAGTCCACTTCTTTATACAGTCTTTGGTTTATATTAAATGGGGAAAAAACATATAATGCTTGTAAAATTCTCACAATATATTTTTTTAGTACTTACGAATATGTGACTTGAATGATCACGATTATCAATTAACTGAACAGCTGTTTAAAATAAGTGAAGGCATTGGAATAGATGCAAAGAAAATCCCGATATGAAACAGAAATCATCTTTTTACATAGAAGTGCCATCTGTGTCCCAGGATAACCCTGTTTCACAACATTGGGAAAGCTAACACCTCTTGAATAAAGTTATAAGTGTCCAGATGGTGCCCTGACCAGCCCCTCGCACGGCCCCCCAGCGGACCCCCTCCCCTCTCAGACGTGTGGGGGGCAGAATCATGGAGAAATACTGAATATACAGCACAAACACACACACAACACAAAGGGGGAGTTAAGAGGCTTCAACTCATCGGGACAGAAGCAGTCAAAACCCTAATGTCACAAGAGAAAGGAGCACAAGAAGTCAGCAACTAAAAACTGCTGTCAAGTAAATCAAAGAAAATTCAGTGGTAAAATGCTATAGGCCTAGTCTATTCTAACTTATGTAGCAGTAAGATTTCACAATGGGTTATCAAATGTTAATGTAACAACAACTAATATGGTAAGGCATCATTTATCTCCTAGTTATAACTCCGTCCTCAGACCTAAATCAAAACAAGGAAAACAATAGTGATAGCTGTGTAATCGTCCAGATATGATCCATAGTAAAAGAAAAATTCAAATCTGTAAACTGGAACTGATAGCTAGTAGCTAATAGGTGTGAGAGCACCCGTTAGGGGCCTGAACGATTATGCGAAACATGTCTCAGGCACAGTTCACACTTAGTGTAGTTCAGTAGACCTAGCCTACAAACAGACAAACAAATAGTTATGTTAGTTTCAGTGTAGTTAGCTCCTCCCTTCAGATAGATATAAGGCAGTGTCCACCAGTGATCTGACTGAAACTGAAGAAGTGGCTTTGATGACAGATTTTTCTTCTTTTTTTTTTTTCTTTTGCTATAAATATACGTGAAGTTAATAAGTTATTATCAAGATCAAGATTTATAAAACAACAGCACAGTTTCTATTATTATTCAGGTAGTAGGCAAAGACTCAATTCATCCACTTGGCTCATTCAGTTCCCTCTCCTGTCCAAGCTGTAAGTCCAGAGTGGTCTATCTGCTCTGTGGCTGTTTACAGTGAGAATGTAAATATGTGCGATCTCTCCACAGCTCTTCAGATCTGAGAGAGTCCCAGGAGGAGACTGGAGCCTGGAGCAAGGCCATAACACAACACACAATAACCACTCACTCCAGCTCCATGGACCAACACGAGAAGTATCTTCATTTACATATTTTATACACGCACAGGTTTCAAGAGCACGTGTTAAAAATGTAACGGCTAACTGCAGCGTATAGGTGAGTGGAACACGCTGCAATGTTACTGATCCTATTTAACAAGCAATGTGCCCAGACCTGGACTCAACTGAAGGTGTTTGGTAAATGCTTGATGCGTTGTTATGCTAAATGTACTGACCATGGGTTTTCGAATGGTGACAAATGAGGACTGCCAAAGCAATTAGCAATTTGAAATAAAATATTATCTTTTCAATGGTGAAAAATTCTCAAAATGTAGCATATAAACTAGAAGCTGACAGCCATGAATAAGAGGATGTGTTGATATTACTAGTGCCTCAAATTCATGCACAAATTTACAAGTTCAAAATGATTTAACTGAGGCTACAGTGGCACAGCTAAATGTTTGTGACCGACCAGAAAGGAGCTGGTTCAAACCTCTCTCGTGCACACACTGTTGTTGTGTCTGCGGACAAGACAATTCACCGACATGCTCATTCCAGTGACACTATGCAGCTGATTGTGACAGGAAGGGCATCTGACACAAAAATCTGAAATTGAATTGTTGTGACTTTGACTACCATATTTAAAAATACAGGCTAGATAATACAGAAAAACACAATTTATGTTAAATGAGTCTTAGGAATAGCAGAAGACAATGAAAGTCCATTATGATCAACATCAAATAATGGAACAACGCCTCAAAGAAAAAAAAAATTGCCGTGCTGAGATTTATGCTCTAACCTGTGAGTCTTCTCTATAAATCGCACCTTCTTAAAACCTGTATTAGGACAATCTGACTCCCTCTCCCTTACAGTGCTGGTTTGGGGCTATAATTATCTGAAAAGTGATAAAGGTGTGATAGATGAGCTCTTGTTGATATGATAAATGACTATCAAGGGAACTCTAAAGACTTTTCACAGACTCCATATCTCCAAAATGACAGGAAACCATAAAGAATACACAAAGTACGACGCAATGGGGCCGTAATGAGTCTCACCAGATCCATCCTCAGCTCTCATAATGGCCCAACACAAAGCAGTCTGCTCATTACAGTCAAACCCTCGTCAATCACAAACATTGTGAAACCACTTTCTATCTTTGGCACATGTGACCAAAATAGTTCCATGTCTTTAATGATTTACATGCTTCTGACTTTATTCATTGTTACCTGGAAGGGTTTATGTTATTACACTATGTGGTTAGGTTAGGCTTTATTCTAATTAGTACGGCAACTTTGTTTATTTATCCAGCGTGGCATGACTGTTACATAAGAACACATTTGTATAAACCCAAAGTGAGAGTTACTGTATAACTTCAAGGTATGATAATAAAAATCAAAAGATTCTGTACCTGATGTATTCCCATGTATTGAAGCAAAACTTGTATAAGCAGCTCTTGAGAAAGAAGTCAGCTGTGTGCTATATTGTCTGATAATCAGACTAGCATGCTAGTTGTTGTTAGGTTTATCTTGACGGCGAAACTCCACTCTGTCCTCTGAAAGTTGTAAAATGCGCTTATAAACTCATCACGGTGAATACTTGCTCGGAATTCATAAGGAAGTGAGGAATAACTGGACCATTGTTTAAAATGAACTAGTTTTGTTTTTCACATTTTTAAGACAGTAAAAATCAGGTACAGCACCTTTAAGCTATATTTATATTTTATTTAATAATTAAACCCAGCAGTAAGTTTGGGCAATCAGGTTAAGTCAAGATGTCAGTGACTGAAATAAGTTTTATTTAACACAATTTTGAATGTTTTGTTGCAATTTGAATCTTGGCTTTGCATATCCTAGTTTTTTGAGGGGATTTAATGCTTTACATTTGAAAAAAGGACACAATTATCATCTATTCTCTTCTCAATTACAAGCTGATTCGATATGCATGCAGTAGTTTGTTTATTTTTTTCTTAGTTTCTATGACTACTACTACTGCCATTTATTGCTTTGCTGACATGGGATGCTGAGGAGTTGAGAAGGTCATGTCATTGAAAACTGCTGTAGATTGGGGCTGTAGACCTTTAGCCATTTAGTTAATTAAGTGGTCAATGGAGTCTTAGTCGACCAAAATTTATATTAGTTGACAAAATTTAGATTAGGATTAGGAAGGATTAATGAGACAACAGCAGAAAACAGAAGGCAGGTGTAGTCTTGTGAGTGCAGTTTAGGTCAGATACATAGAGATACTTTAGTCGATAAAGAATTTCTTTAGTCAACCACAGCCCTACTCTAGATATGGCAGACAGTAATTTACAATATAAAGACAGTAAACACGCTTGTCACATTCACAGGTGAGTTGTTTCAGTTTGTGGGCGTAATACAAGCGCATTAAACAACTCTGATCTGTAGACCTGTCACAATAACAAATTTTGAAGCACGATATATGGCTACAGAGAAATATTGCGTTAAATGATAATACTGAAACTACGTTTTGTCACTAATTAAGATTTAAATAATGCAAGATAATCCCAGTAAACCATTTTAAATAGACTGTTTCATTAAAAGACATGAACTGCAACAAATAAATAGCAGAATGTACCAATAATTAGCCATAAAAGAGACTAATTCACCCCTCTACCACTCAGATCTTATTATATTACAACAAAAATGCCCCGAATCTCTCCACTTTTGCAAAGAGGGAGAAATATATTGTTCCAGCTTTCATGTACTCAACGATAAGTCGATATGGTGATAATCGTGACAGGCTACTGATCTGTGCATTCTGCAGTTGTAACACAACTCCACGTCATGCACTAAAACTGCATAATGCACAGCTCCTTGTTGTTAATACTTAATCTAAAGTAATCTGATTTGGCAATTAGCTCTTAGCAAAATGAATGGCAGCAGCCTTTTGTGCTATGCCATCTCTTATGAAAAATACAAAAATATGATACCAAAGATTTCAGATAAATCTCAAGCACAACAACATAGGTCATAATTATAGTGATCATTACAAGTGCTGCAGCAGCAAATCAGGAGATACTTGTTCCTCGGAGTGGATGAAAATTACAAATCCCAGCATCCCTAGTATTCTTTTTCCCAATTTCTGCAATATCTGTGATGGAGCTAATGAACAACTGCTGTAACGGTGGGTTTGGGCGTGTGTTGCTATATGCTTTGTTTCTCTACATTGTCTGGCTTATTGTATGTGTAGGTGCTTTCATTACCGTTCAATGACAGAAGAAAGAAACAAACACAATGCTTTTGCAGAGCGTATTCAGCACAGCAATATCACTAGATTTACATTATTAACGCCCATAAAGAGAGAGCAGGCCCAGCCCAGTGGGGTTTTGCACTGCTGCAGAGAGGGATCCAGGCAATTGAAAGCTATTAGAACAAATGGAATCTGAACATGAATAGGCAAAAGACAACAAAGCATTTTTACTGGCTTGGTTTAAAAGACGGAGCATTCACTACCATTATATGAAGCTTTTAAAATGCGCTGTATGGTTTTCGGTGGTCCAAAGTTACTGGTGCAAGAGACATTTTGCTCAAATACATGTAAAAAATCGGGTACAAAGTGATAGAGAAAGTGATTGTCAAGTAGTCAAACAGTCAAACATGTAAAGTTAATCGAAGCCAGTATTTATAGTATTTATATATATTATCCAACATGTTTAATTCTTATAATTTGAGGTTTTAGAATTGCGACTTTACAAGCTGTAACAGAACCAGACAAACCCCACAGACATGAGGAGTGCCACAACAAATAATCGCTCATGAAAAGTATTACTCAGGCCACAAAGGTTGACAGTTCCTCACCCTCAGGTGTTCATATTGTTGTACAAGACACTTAAATTGCCTTAAAGCAGACCTATTATGCAAATCGACTTTTTAGAGATTCTCCAATTTTATTTTCTTATGGCACAAATGAAAATAAATCTGCTACTCGTTAGCTTCATCTGCAGCTATCCATTGGATGTGCCGACAGCTGCACGGCTCTTTGTTGTGATGACGTTTACACGTCAGCTCTCATTGGGCAACGCAGTTGTCAGTGGACTTGTTTCTTTTATTAAGTTGTTTTACATGAATATTGCAATTTCAAATATGCAAATTATAACATAATAATCCACAGGTGTCATAGATTATAACTATATAGCAGACACAAGCACAATAGATCTTCTTTAAATGTGTGTGCAGGGGAAATTGGTTTACGTAGGCATTTTTTTGGGGGGGGCCTTGTACCATTTGTATGACTTCTCCTGTGTCCTCTGACATGTTACCTCACACATACAGTATTGGGGTGCACCTGATTGCATGCCGGCGCTCATGAGAAAGCCATTTTCCGTCAGTCCTTGGCTCAGCTCTGCTCTTCCTGTAGCCGGGGTCTGCGGTGAACAGCACATTCTTGGGTGTCTCTGCTAAAAGCATTTGTTCTGCTGTTTTCACTGAGTGACTCTACACGCTGCTGACCGGTGCGTGTGCCCGGACGATCTAAGCGCTGTGCTGATTCAAGAGCCACATAATCACGCCTGCTGTTCCCTGCTCTAGCTGAGGCCAGAGTAGTCGTTAAAACAGAATCTAGCAATCACAAACAGAAATCAAAGCACTTTCCAATATTTCACAGTCAAATCAGTCATTGTGCCTTTAATAATGATTGTAATGGACAGAGTTGTCAATCTCAGGCTATATCGAGACTAGTAAGAGACTGGAGTTACACAGCAGCTGAAGATTTGGGTTGTAAAGCTAACAACAACTACTAGTTTGACTTCAAGAGTTTGCTCAAATACATGGGAAGACACTTTTTGGGTTGCTACCTGTTCGTCTTGTTAGTGCCTTGCCTGGTATGTCCCACAGTATGGTATTAAACTTATCTATCTTCCATTATTTCAATTACCTTGAAAAATGGGCATTTTTATTGTGAGCAGGCTTGCCTCTCCAGAGATCTGACCTGTAATTTGGCCTGGTGGCGTCATCTGCTTATGTCGATGGAGATAGAAAAGTTTAATGGCATATTGTATTCCAGGCAAAAAATAACATCTCTAAGGAGTAGAGCAGGATGCAGACCTCCCACCAGAATTGTTACATAGTGCAACCTGAAATTGTATTTGTTTCTTTAGACCTTGTTCAGTTCTGGATTGGTTCTTGCTTAAGACCTAGTTTGGTCCTGGTTCTATTGTTAAAAAACTACCCTGTAAAATGAGCTTCATACAATTTAGACCAGGAGTCAGTAGTCAGTCCCTGTTGTAGAAACTGTCAGAACCACTTCACAGACACAAAATCTGAAAAAAAGCCAAAAAGTAAGTAAGTAATAGCTGTTTTTGTTACAGTAATGATAAGAATCTCACTGTAAATTATTGAAAGCGCTGAATCTGACGCTGAGACACAGAAGACTTAGAGCCAAATGGAAACATGATATAAATCTCTGCAGCTAAATGTGTTCACTTAAAATGCACAAGTTGGAAATGATGAGGCGTTTTGGGGTTGAGGGGTGAGAGGAGCCGGGGTCGCAGACGGAGCCTCTTTCCATCCATTAGCGGCCTAGCCTGAGATATGCATTTAAGTCACTTTCCACATCTTCACCCAATTAACGAACGCATCATCAGTGTGTCGCGATGCAGCTGCGTGTGTCAGAGAGAGAGAGAGAGAGTGTCAGAGAAAGAGAGTGTCAGAGACAGGTAGAGAGAGCAAAAGCGAGAGAGAGAGAGAGAGAGAGAGAGAGAGAGAAAGAAAGAAAGAAAGAGAGGGTCAGAGAAAAAGAGAGATAGAGAGAAAAAAAGAGAGAGAGAGTGTCAGAGAAAGAGAGTGTCAGAGACAGGTAGAGAGAGCAAAAGCGAGAGAGAGAGAGAGAGAGAGAGAGAAAGAAAGAAAGAAAGAAAGAGAGAGAGGGAGAGAGAGAGAGAGAGAGAGAAAGAGACAGTGAAATAGCAAGAGAGAGAGATTATTTGGCAGTATGGCATTTTATGCACTTTTCACCATCAAAAAGATCTAACAAATTTGGAATTTTAATTTAAAGGGACCTTATGTAAGTTTTCTGGCGGAAATCTCCACAGGGATGTTGTTTTGCCTGGAATGTTCCACAAAATTGCATAAAACTATCTCCATGGAGACAAGCTGGTGACTCCACCAAACCAAGTATTTTTTGGTAATAAAATCACAATCGAATGGGCGATAGATCCATACAGTGGCATTTTCATGAGACATGCAGGTGATGGACCCTCCACCAGAAAAGTTACATAGTGCACCTTCAATAAATTGTGACATGATGTGAATGGCTGCAGCCGTATAATGGCCTTCCTGACACCTGGTTTGGGACAAAATAACATAGGCCTATAGAGATCCATCTGTATAAAAGGCACAGTGTATATTTTAGAATACCTGTGTTCTCCCATCCCTATCTATACAATAACTCTACTCTCTCAAAAGTTCATCCTTACAAATATTAATCTTCAAAGTGCACTTGTAACTCAATGTGCAGAAGGATGTGGAAGAGTGCTAAGGATTCTAACTTTGAACAAAGAGATTTAAGTAACAGATTAAGGGAGCATTTGGAGAAGCACTTGCTCACACAAACTGCTCTTCTTGTAGCTGAGTGTTTTTCAGATGGAGTCAGGAAAGGTCAGGAGCTGCTCCACAACACAGCGTTGTCCTTTAAGTGGCTCTTTAGACCAGATTTACCGCAAGTGTTGTTAATAAGAGAGGAGACGCTTTTAGAGACAGGCTGGAAATAAGCCTTAGGTTGGAAATGATCTATATGTGAGAACACAAAATACAAAACTGTAAATGGAGAGCCAAGTTATGTAAATAAAATAAAATACATTTAAAGTAATAGTAAAGTAGCAGTATTTTCACTATATGATTGCAATATCAACATGTTAACACTCTATAATAGCTACATTTTAATTCATCTTATTAAAGCATGAACAAAGACTTAATTAACAATGAATAAATAGTTTATTATGAATGTATCAGGCTTAGTACTGCTTTAATGCCGATCTATAATGCAAAATCAACTTTTCAAAGCTTTTATCCATATTATAATTGTTTCCCTTCACAATTTACTCACTCAAAGTTGTATTTGTAGTGATTCATGCATGTTTGAGGAATCTGTAATCGCTTATTTTTAAGACAGCATTTTGCCAATCAGTTCCCGTTTTCCACCGCCACGGGTATATGCCCACTGCTCTGTACTTACTTCGTATGAAAAAAAAAAACCCTTGGCTCGCTAGTGTGACCTGGAGCTAACAATAGGAGGGGCCGACAGCTACATGGCTCTTTGTTGTGATGACGTTTACAGCGACGCCAACTCTCATTGGGCACCACAGTTTTCTAACACGGAAGTTAGCGGACTTGTTTCTTTAAGTAGTAGTTAAGCAGTTTTAGATGAATATTGTAATTTAAAATGCCCAAATTATAACATAATGATCCACAAGTGTCATTGATTATAACTATACAGCAGACACAAGCACAATAGGTCTTTAATACTTTAACACCTAGCCCCTTAATTAAGTAGTTACTAACTCTGAATCGTTCTTAATGAACTATTTGTTCATTATGAATTAAGTTTTTGTCCATGCTTTATTAAAGTGTAGTTATTATGAAGTTGTACCAAAACATTTCTGTTTGAAAAATGTGCAAAATAACTGGTAGAAAATAGAAAGAAAAAAAAATTAGAACCACTTTTCTAATACTCTTTTGTACTTTTTATTTTCAATATATGTATAAATAATTATTTAACACATTAACCCAAAAATGATCAGATTAAATGAAAAAAAAAGTATCAATATTTTGAAATATTGTTCTAAGAGTTAGTAAAAGTTTTGTGGATACAGTATTAAGTTATCACTATCCCAGAAACAAATAATAGAGCTTTTGCTTTTTGTAATGTACTGGCTTGGACAAGGAGATTGGACAATGTTTTTTTCTTTTTTTCTTTTTTCCCAAAAACACACAATGTCCCCAGTGCAGGTTTTGCTAAACTAGTTATCGTCAAAGAAAATAGGAGAGCTTGTATCCAGCAGACATTTGTGATATTTCCTGTAAAGGGGATTGGAGAAAACAATAGAAAGATAAATGTTTTGTAAAGCCACATTTGAAACAATATTGCATTGGGTACAGCGCGATCTACATTCCTCTCCTTTATTCTGAAGATAATATATAATATATATGATATAATACCATAGGCCCATCTCCTGTGTTATGACCTTGAAAGGAGAATAGGGCATGTTTTCAGCCACGCTCACAAACCAGAAAACAATGTTCTGTAATAGCTTTATTTCATATTTACTGAACAACAATCAAATTATAACAGGTTCACATAGGCTGCATACAGTACATGCCACATACACACACGGTTTTAATGTGGGTACAAATGACACTATTAGCGGCGACAGCTTTTAATGCTTTTAGCTAACATACTGCATAGGGCATTGTGATGGTGAGTCAGCAAATGGGAGTTGGTGAGTTATGGGATGGATAATGTAGAGGTAGGAGGTATATTAAAAAAATAATAATTTCATAATAGTTGCTTTCAAGCCTGAAAAAAATGACAAGTGTATGTTAAAAGACTGGAAAATGTCATGGTTCTAGCTTGTTAAATGGTCGCATTTTTATATAGCACTTTTCCACATTCAAGGCACTCAAAGCACTTTACATCAAGGAACCACTCACCCATTCACACACACATTCACACACACATTCACACACACATTCATACACACATTCATACACTATGTCTTGCCCAAGGATAATTCTGTTGTAGATGGACTCACATTGCCAACCTGTGGGTCAGTGGATTTGACCTCTCTACGAATGATGTTCATGTCAAGAGTGTGATTTGAACCGCCAACCTTCACATCAGTGGACACTCTACACGCTTCCTGTTATAGGTCACATTTTGAATTCAAAAGATATCATACTTTGGTTTAACTTGTCAATTACTATGGCAACAGTCCTAATTTTTCATCATTCTAAACAAATAGATAGTTAAATAAAAGCAGGATGATTATACCAACTATAATACCCCCCAAGCTGTGGTTGTCAACAATGCATGATTAGCTCTCGATTTGGTTTGCATTCATAAAAATGTAATAAATAAATAAATAAAAAATATGCAGACTCCCACAATGGCAACTTGCAATTCAAAAATATTGTTAAGTTTGGTCTAACAGCCCACACAAGTATGTCATTACTCTATGAGGAAAAGCATAACTATATTTTATTCATACCGCGAAGAAGTTTAGCAGGTTTAGAGAAAATACAGAAATGTTTTACATTACAGGATTTCAGACGCCATTACAGTTAAAAGCCTGTAATATTTCATTAAGGTATAAGGCAAATGGCTGTTGTTAGTCTGGCATGGACCTTTTAAGCCTTTCCGACGATAAATATGATCAGGTTCAACTATTTCTTTTATAAATACTGTATTATAGCAGATACAGAAATACTGGCCTCTGCTCCCACCAGAGTAACAACTTCACTTTCTATAATCTGAAAACAACTGATACTCAAAAAGTTATAAATATGTTTTGTTTTTCAGTGGACTTGCACAGCCCAGCAATGATGGACAGCCAGCCTTGGAAGAAGTGCAGAGTTTACCGTAAGTGCCCCCTTAGTTCAAAATGTCTCTACATTTCTCACCGTCAGCAATCTGTGAGCAAGCTTTCATGATAGGTGTGTGTGGGCGGGTATTCATCACACTGTGGGGACTAAAGTCTGTATACTCACATCATGGTGACCTGCCTCTCTTGTGAGCACAAAAATCAATCCCCATGATGTAAATCCTTTATTATTAGATCAACAGCATGGTTTAAAGTTCAGATATGGGTTAAAACAGGTTAAGGTTAAGCAAGTAGTAACTAGGGCTGCAAATAGTGATTATTTTAGTAGAATATCAGCATTTTTTTTTTTTTTTCGAATAGTTGACTAGTCAAATTATATATAAAAACTACTTTGTTACTTTATCATATTATTATTATTATTATTATTTTTATGTTTTTCATGTAGATTTAATGTTACTTTCTTTGCTATGAAAAGTCTCATGTTTTCGGGTCTCTATAGTCCAGATAACAATTACGATTATCAAAATACAATTACCATTGGTTTAATAGGTAACCCATTGCAGACCTAGCACTGACTACAGTTAAGGTTAGGATTGATCTCCTGAAAGTGAATGTAAATCCATCTAATGCCCCCAAAAGCTTGGAAACCCAAAACAAGTGCGTGTCAGCTAAGTGGTCTTACAGTGGTCTCTCCCTGTACTTGATGTCTCGTTGCTGAAGAGGCAGGTTTCTCCATAGACCTGCTCAGTTGGGCTAATTCCTGTTGTAAAGTGCTGCTGACAAACTCCTCTCCCCTGTGGACCTGCTCTCTCTGAACTGTCCGCTGTTTATCAAAGGAACACTGGGGCCATTCAAACATGACAAATGCACTGCTCCTCCTGTCTGCAGACACGTCCAATGTCATTAAGAGAAAGGCCATTCGGCAGAGTAAAGAACCACAAGTGTCCAATTAAGGCTGTCCACACGAGGAGCGGATATGGTACATCTAGACCTATAAATCTATAGGTGAAATTGTGAAACGTATACAACCAAACCAGGGGCTACTGTTTACTAACAAATAACAACACAGTTATTACTTCTTTTATTTCGTTTGATTGAGGATAGAAACAATTTGACCACCATGTTTCCAGAAAATGATTTTCAGGTACCAAACTTCTAAATAGCACACGTATATTCAGGTCATGTACTTTCATATTTATTCACTTGGGAATAATTATGCAACTCTGCTACTATTACTACTCCGTGCAATCTTTGGAGTAAATATTACAATTACAAAAGCAAAATTACTGCATTTTTGCTCCGCTCTGAATATTTCACAATATAGTGTAAAAGTCCTTTTGCGCTTGTGTCTGCTCTATAGCTATAATCTCTGACACCCGTGGATCATTATGCACATTTTAAATAGCAATATTCATCTAAAGCGACTTAATAAAAGAAACAAGTTTGCTGACTTCTGTGTTAGAAAACTGCGGTGCCTAACGGGAGCTCACGTCGCTGTAAACCGTAAAAGTCATCACAACAAAGAGTTGGCACCTCAGATAGATAGCTAAAAATCACGCTAGCAAACAGAGGATTTTTTTTTCATTTGTACCAAAGTGACTATGCAACGCTGCTGAATCCTACTCATATCACCATTAAGGAAATTAAATTGGAGAACGAAATTAGTACAGAGCAGTGGGCGTATGTCGGTGGCAGTTAAAATGTAGATTGATCGGCAATATGGTGTCTTGAAAATAAGTGATTAAAGATTGCTCAAACATGCATGAATCACTAGAAATACAGCTTCCAGTGAGTAAATGGTGAGGGAAAACAACTATAACATGGTTACAAGCTCTGAAAAGTCGATTTTGCACATTAGGTCTGCTTTAAACTATTTTACTTTTGCTTTCCTTATTGACTTACAGGTGTATACTCTCCACAGATCTGACCTGTAACTTGCAGCAGGGTCAAACCAGTGACCAGTCTTCATGCTCAAACAGAACTGACAGCATGTGTAAAGGATAAAGAGGAGAAACCCAAGACACAACGAGAAGTGAACGCTAATGTCACTTCATGTCAAATGTATAGAAACACCAGGAGCAAAAAGGCTCTGACTCAGGTCAAGCATACAGTTCAGTAAGAAGTCGTTCAAACTGACTCTCGGAACAAATGTCACTATATTCACTATTATTATCTTTTTATTATCTTTTTAACGTGCTATTTCAGGCATGATTAGTGTATTAACTTTGTTTTGAATATTTGATTTATCCAGCACATTTATAATGTACGTATCCTGTGTTTGGGTTTATTCAAACACCATATTTGATTCTGAATCATACTTAAAGGTCCTGACTCTTGTGAGCTTTAAGACACGTTATAATGTTGTTACCTCATCAAAAACATACTTGGAGTTGTGTTTTGTTTCATTCACACATGTTAGAGTAATCCTTTATTATTAGTCTGTCTACATCTCCAAAGATCAAAAACTCTGTTCCATCTTATGATGTCATCAAGCTGTAATTGTCAAGTTAACAGCTCTTTTTACCTTTTGTTCAGTAGAGATTGGCAATTCCAGTGTTGAAATCATACAAATTATTCTAGTGAAGGTGTATGGAGTTTAAAAGCACAGTGGAGCTCCCGTATTACCACTCAGTGACATCACAAGGTGTTGTGAGGTTGTGTGGTGAGAGTTTTCTGTTTGAGAGAAGAACTCAGCTTAAATATGTAGGGTTTGTGTGTTAAACATGTGAATGAAACAAAACACAACTCCAGGTATGTTTGTGATGAGGAAACAACATCATAACATAGATCAGAAAATACCGCAATATGGGCCCTTTAATAGACTATTTGTTCATTATAAATTACATCTTTGTTCACGCTTTATTAAGGGCAATTAAAGTGTAGTTATTATTTTCTCACTCATAGTTGTTTTATTTGTCAAATTACAAGCTACATCAAATCATATTAAAGTTAATTTATTCATTGCACTTATTCTATTAAAAAAAAAAAAAAATTAAAACAGCAGAGGGTCTTATTTCTGTCAATATGTTTTTATGTCAGCCATGTGTGTCCACTTATCTATGGTTGAGCGCAAATAGCTCACGTACAGTTCGTAGTGCAACAAATTGTTTGACTATCACAAGCTGTTTTTTCTGCCTTTATTTCATCTTGATAGAAAAATAAAATGACCAAAGAAAAGCAAAAGGCATGAATGGTTACTTAAACACCACACATCTTCTATAATGAACCTGCTTTTTCAGATGGGACAGCATCAGAGTAATTACGTTTTATGATACTACTGGGAAACATTTCTTCCTTCTATCGTTTTAAGTGGAAAAAAGATTTAAACACATCATCAATGATTCTAATGCATTATAAATGTGGTACATCCATGGTGGCTAAGGATATTATAGCCTGCCCACAAAATACGATTACACCATTTGCTTTATAAACCGAAAACGTCTTGTGCTATACAGCTAACATGTTGTACAAGGAGGAGAAAAGGTTCGCTAATATCTATTGTTTTGTAAAATTAAATGACATCAAACTTTCTTTCTAGGGCACCGCTGAGAGAGGAGAGGGCTATATAAGACTGTAGGGGTGCTAAATCTTTAATGAATATCTGCCATGGGGATGGTGGGTAGGCAAAAGGCGGCTCTGGCTAACATTTAAAGCTCAGAGAAAAGTATTAGTTATTGTTTTAATGCAGTGCTGTCGGCAGGAACAGGCTGATGGGCCAAAGGGCTAAGTGCCCCGAGACAATTGCGGCTGTCACTTATCGAGACAGCAAGGTCATACGGCTTTTGTTTAAGGAAATTGGTTTATAGGGAAATGTTAAATATACTGCAGTCAAGCAAGTGTTGTATTTGTTGACGCTAATATAAAACTTCCTCGATACTAAGAAAATAATTAGACTCTAATTCACATGCTTGAATCTCTTCCAATAATTGTAGGCACGAATGCAGGGTTACTGTAACAATCTTTCACCTACTAACATGCAAATCAATATGACTCTACGGCTGTATTCGGACTTGAAAACAAGTCATATCAAAATTGGGAATGAAACCAGGACTACAGCAGGACCAAACCAAGTCTCCATCAGGACTAAACCAAGATCCAACCAGGACCTGTGAATGCAGCCTATATGATAAATGAATCAGCCTGCCCTGTCAAAAAGATGAGCCTTAGAATTTAGGGAAAACATATTTTTTTTCCAACTAGCACAGATTTGCTGTTTATTTTAAAATTAAGATTCAGATCACAGAGCTTGTCTCCATGGAGATGTTATCGCTTTGCCTGGAACGTTCCACATTATATAGATAGATATATATAGATAGAGAATATAGATTCTTACTGTCAGAGTGCTTGCTTCTCCACAGATCCAACAAGTAGCATAGGGGATGATAAAATTCATGCCATACTGTGGAACTTTCCAGGCACAGCAGTGTTCTTCACAGAGAGAAATTACAAAACACACTTTTAATTAACTTTAATTGATTACAAATGCAATACATAAAACAACAAAATACTTTAGAAAAATCTTACATTTTTTCTACCACTGTACTTTGTGTTTTATTCACACATGAAAATACATGGTGAAGGTTTGCAGACTGCACTCACCAGAACAGCATGGTAAGCTCATGAGACTGGCTTCGGAAAAACCTATCCTGACATTTTCCATTCATAAAATTCCTGGAATGTAGATGAAGGAAATCGGGAAAATAAATCAGGCTGCCTATGTCTGCGTTTTTTCATACATGCATTTTTAACATCTCGCTGTGATCGGCAGAGAGAGGATTCAGCTATATGTTTCCTTATTCTAGTCTCCACAACCACTTGTTTTTCCTATTGACATTAAATAGACAGATTTGCTGAATGTGCTGTCTAAGTGAAGTGGTTAAAATTGAGAGGCGTTTTACAACATGGAAAAATATTCATTACCCAGCATATTACCCACTTCCTGATGGAAATTTCCTCTCACTTTTCTTCTTCATAAACAATGACATGACTGTAATTTCAGAAATGCTTTATTTTAATCTAGTGCTTGAATGTTCTCGGTGGGACATTAGAAAGGTTTATCATTTTTAGCAGCACCACAACAGAAACAACATGGGCTTTGCAAGTACCAAACAATAGCATAACACAATTCAGTTCAAAATCATATATTGGTTTATTGAACACAAATAGCAGTTAGATCTAAAAAAAATCTCTGTGTCTAATGGAGGCATTTTGAAGTGGTATTACGTTCACTAGTTTTTGGACACTCACAGCTGAGAAAAAAAACATTACATTGTAAAGATACTGTCTTTGAAGTAGGTCTAGTACAACGCAGTCCAACCAAACAACAACTAGCTAAAATCTCATTTTGCAATGTAATCCACAAAGTCAACCTTTAGTTGCCTGGTAAATCCAGAATATATCTCTGTATTTTTTATACAAATTGTTCACCTATGATTTACAAATTAAATATAATTTATCTCACCTCAGATTAACAGTTTAGTGCTTCGCCCATTGATTCAGCAGATATCCGCAGCCCCCAGTGATATTTTTTTCCTTTATTTTTTCCAATACGGACGGATCATGAGTGTCCCCGATTGTAATCCACTTGTCAATCACCACCCATGTTTTTGTGTAGTCAGACCAAGTATAAGACAACATGAGCTCAAATACTTTTTCAGAATAATTATCATAAGTGAAATAGCATCAAAGGTACTGCACCTGTTTTTACAAGTTTTACTGTCTTAAAACTTGAAAAACAGAACTAGTTGATTTGAATTGGTTTGCAGTGGTGCAAAGTTATTCCTCATTTACCTTATGAATTCAGAACATCCTAATTCACCGCAATGAGTTTATATAAGCTCTTTTAAATTTTTAGAGGCCAAAGTGGAGTTTGCTGTCACAGTAATGCCAACAACAACCAGCATGCTAAGAGTGCACTTGCTGATTCTCGGACAATAAACACTTTTAGATACAGACAGTACACAGCAAACATTTTGACCTCAAACTCTACTTATGCAATATATATCTGTACTGGGCAGATTTTTCTCAAATACATGTAAAAAAAAAAGTCATGAATCTGCCTTTTTAACAATGATGAGTGAACAAACATGTTTATGCAAATTAGCAGCCAAGTGTGACGGCCTGTATACTGCTACAGCCTGATTAGACTGCATTAGCACATCACCTTTTAGCATAGCCTGTTATACGGAGTAATTAGCATCCATGAATTATCATATAGGCTAAAGGTTAAAATGAAAAACACGCTTAATCCCATCTTTAATTAGCTGTATGGTGTTGTGGTGTTTATGCTATGTTTGGTATGCCTTTATACACTCGCATTAGGCAATATGGCATCAAATTAATCAAGAACATAGATTAATCACATAAAAAAAAAAAAAAATGTCTTATTAACAACTATTAACAAAAACTAGATATACTTTCAATTATGCCATAAAAAAAACCTTCCTCCAAAGTCTGAACTCTCCTCCTAACACATGTATTTACTAACAGAGGACTGGTTGTGGATTTTTCAATTAAAAAGACCCAAGCTGATAACTGACAATTACACCCAACTTTTGCTCTATATAGACCAGTCAAAATAACACATACAAAATATATATAGTCTGCAAATAAATATATAAATACATGAAACACTCACAGAAGTTAGTTATGCAACCCTCTACAGCTCAAATCGTATCATAGTGCAGAAGAAATAACTAAATGTTCCTCACTAGTACAAAGAAAAACTACCCGTGCTAAATATTGACCCCCAAAAATAATTGTTCCATCGATCATGCACTGAACGATAAGTTGATATTAGAGATAGACTGATGTATAGGTTGGCTGATATATAGGCCCGATATTTGGACTATTTAGTATATCAGCTATCGCCTTAAATCTACATCGTAGGCCGATATTTTGTTTTGGTCGATCTATGCCTAGAAAATACACACAAAGCTTTATATTAACACTTTAATACAAAGAGACAGCTGCACAAAACACGACTACAGCTCTCTTAAAGGTTTGTGGTAAAAAAGGGGCCTTGAGTTTGTAGTCAATTTAAATGACATAATTTGGGGAAAATAATCAAAACCGGCCCAAAATATCGGGCAGTTTATCGGCCATCGGTTACGCTTGATTCTAAATAATCGGCATTGGCCATGAAAAAACCCATATCGGTCAATCTCCAGTCGATATATTAGGCCTTGTTATATATTTCCATTTTACACAAATATGCCAGCAGTAGAAACACGTAAATACATATAAAACAACCTTTCATCATTCATTTTAACACATTGACCACTGCAGTGCTGACGGTGCCCACCTCAAAGCAGGAAAAGCAAACACACAAACCATAATGGAACCAGCAGGCCCACACAGTCGCACACGAGACAGGCTTCACCGAGTCCAATGTGAGCGACACAGCCCAAAGCATTTGTGGAGAGCTATAATTAAAGCAATATGAATCACAAGCTAACTATGCTACCGCAAAGTCAACATGATCAGGAGTTCAACCAGAGTTAGGAATATTAAAAACAGCAAGATGTAAATATTTCTCAAAATTATAATGATCTCCAATTTAACTGGGCTGGGTGCTGACGCAAATGTTACACAAGGTTTTACAAGCAAAGACTCCATTTGCTTTAGCACATTCCTACTTTGTTAGTTGTTCTCTGACAAGTGTTTTCTGAATCTGTTTCTTCATATGATATGAAGACATGGCTCACCATACTGATAATGTCTCGGTATGTGATACATTGCACATAATATTCTACATTATACAGCTAGTAGTAAAGAAAGAACTACATTTTGAACAGAAACAACAATGAAGTAACAGAGGCAACAAAATGGTAGCACTGTTTCAACTTTTGTTTTGTGAAAAAATCCAAAAAGTACTGATGACGATTTTGATAAAGGAGCTTGTGATAACAATTCTACATGACCAAATAAAGTATCCGAATATATTTATTTTATAATATAAACTAATGGAATTAAACAAAAGACTGTATTTTTATTTGCATTGCCCTGATTGTGTTTACTCACAGAAAACACAGCTATTCTAAATTACAAGCCTAAGCTTAAGTGTTTATATTGCACTTGACCTACTGTTTTAATAATGCATTATTTTTTTTACTGATAAACAGCACACTATGATTGGTTCAGTAGCTCCTATTGCACATGACATTTCAATGACATATTTTCTTCCCCCACAGTAACTCATCAATGAAGAAAGCTAATACAAAGTGTCAGCTTGCTTTTGTAGCTAAATCATTGTTTTTCTTTACAGAATACATCTGTGTAATCCCTTATAGAATACAGTTTAAAAAGAAAACCATAGAGCAGAGTTTTCCTCTTCACTTTTATGGCTTATATGAACTCATGGTATGTGACGCACCGCACTGTACACGACCGCTGATTGGAATTAGTTCATCAGAGCCCAGGACAGAGCAGTGGTGATAGAGTCAGTTGGGTCCGGTGGCCTTTATTCACTACATCCCCCATAATCCTTCAGTGTTGCGAGGCAAAGCTCACTAAGTCTGAGTCCATTATATGTGACCACAGTCTCTGGCACCTTCACTAAATCCTGCTATGGCACATATTACTGGGAACTGTGGCTAAAGTGCAACAAGCTAACACCAAGCTAATCACAATATCAGCCTGATTAGCATTACACTCCCTGACCCTGACCTGTACAAACTCATGTGAGCGACTTAGCAACACGTTTTCTTCCGGATTTGTTTCAGGTAATTGAGAAACTGCTAATCCCCGCTCAAAACCCACACTTTAGTTTAAGATCTCTGGGTCAGAAGAAACATGATAAAGCTGCAGAATGTACTGGTTACTGGTTTGTCTCCATGGAGATGTCAATGCTTTGTCCGAAATGTTCCACAGTATGGCATTTATTCATTTACATTATTGTTTTTAATGTTCAAAAATTCCTAGAATACCATGCATTTTTACTGTGAGCCGGCTCGCCTCTTCACCAGTCTGACCTGTATTTTGGATTTGTGACATCAACTGCTTGTTTTGCTTAAGTTTAATGCCATAGTGATGAACATTCTAGGCAAAGCAATGACATTTCTGCGGAGACAAGCAAATGGTGGGCTTTACACCTGGAAAGTTGCATAGCAAACATTTAACATCATGACAAATGGAAATTATATGAAAAGACAAACACATACCTTTAGTTTCATTCATACATGTTTGGCTGAAGTGGGCGTGGTCGTCATCACCTAACCCCAGACTTTTCATGACACATAATTGATATAGATGTCTAAAATATAATATGTAGTAGTATTAGTTTGATACTTACATATTTTTGTATATTTGTCTCATCGTAAAGAAACTGATGAAAGCACTGATGAAATTTGTTCCTGTTTTTCAAAGTGCCAGGCTGCTGGACAGTTTCACAAAACATAACATTTCAATTGAACACGCTATTTCAAAAACAATACTATTCCCTACTTGACATAGTTATTTCTAATTGTATATATTTTTGAGTACTCTAATGGCAGTGTAGCAACTCGCACCACCCCTGTCTGTTGACTCCATATGTCATCAAGCCACATCTCTTAAGTCGTGGTAATTTGTTTCGGCACTGTTTTGAATCATGATTTTATTGTCTGCATTGGGTTTTTTGTCCTGCATTTTGTGTTTTATGGTGCATTTAATGGCCAAGTGGCTCCAGACCAAATTTTGTTACAGAACAGTAAAATTCAAATTAGCAAAGAATTTGGTATTTCAGAACCACCTCTTTTAGTGAGCGTGTAATGGGGAACAGTTGCCTTGAACATTGTTGTAAAAAACAACACTTATTTAAGTTTAAAAGCATTTGGTTTAGACTTTTGTTTGGATTTACTGTTTAGCTCACCACAAACATGCACATGAAATGGTTATGTTGCTGCTTTAACATCAACAGTGAAAATGTCAGTGAGAAATGTTCCTCAAATGGGCTGGCAATTGAAGACTTGTTTTTTAAAGAAGATAACTAGTCAAAACAAACAAACTCTAATAAAGGGTGAAATAAAATAAATAAATAAAACGTTGACAATAAAACATGGGCATGGTCAAAGTTAATGTCAGTTCAAATGAACTGATGCAAATAAACTAGACTAGTCTAGAGTACAAGATTTAAACTCTTACTCCTCTGCACCAAAGCTATCCATGTGTTTCACAGCATGGAAGTCACTGTTCAGAATCACCACTGCTCTAAACCTGAATGTGTTCTCTTTTACATCAATCATCCAATGCATGAGTGGTTGGATATTTCACTGCATATCATCCCTCATTTTGAAAAGATAGAGTCAAACACCAAAGGCCACAGCTGAGTTCCCATATGGAGAGAAGACATCATGTATTCAGTATAGACTGTAGGAAGCTATGAGGTCTATCTGAACCCAGAGGGCAAAAAGACCTCCAAATAATGCTGAAAAATGGCAAAAAAAAAGAGAAAAAGTTCAAAGTTTGTTTTTTCAGTTCTCATGAAGGTCAGACCCTCAGGATTATATGTTCTTTAAACTAGTAATGTAGAACTAGCAGAATTAAATAATAATGGTTAAAATAACAGTTGAGGCGATCTACTTTTGAAAATATGGATTGGAGAACATAAATATATTTATGATTTTCAGCTTTCTATGTATGCGTGATATTTTGAGGACCTTAAAACACTGAAAAGATCTAATATTTTGTTTTGAATTGTTTATTTCTATGACAATTTTATCACTCTGAAACCCAAACTATATGCACAAAATTTAAAAGACGAAAAATCATCACAGTATAAGAAAAAAGGTTTTATAGTTGAATTTTTTTTTTTTTTTAGAAATTTAACAAATGATATGCACTCCCCCATAAAACATGACTTCATCTAATACATTTCATGAACTGACAGGGCAGATTTTTAAAATAAATGTCATCTTAAAAATGATCGCTTTTCATTCCAGTGTCATTTAACACAAAGAAGATTTAACTTTTTATTTATTTATTTATTTATTTATTTAGTATTATTATTTAAATCATCCTCATGGAGATGCTGTTTATTAGTACTTCTCTGTGTACATAGCTGTTCTTCCAAGATTTACTTTAGTCGACTCTACCATCAATGAAAACACCACAAACCGATTATTGACGATTTGATTTTAAACATTTTAACCACAATTCAATCAAATGCATGACCCTCACCTCAGCACGTATGGACAGGAGCAGAGCGTTCAGCCCAGACGTCTGCTGAAGCCTTGTATATTAAGTTGGTGAGTCACAAGTCAGTGGGAGGCTGAGTATTTCTGGAGGCCGTTTATCATGTACAGGTCATTTTCAACAGTTTCAAACTCAGTGGAGGCCAAGGTTGTGTCCTACAGGGCCCAACACTACAGACCACTATAGACACACTTGTCAGCTATAGGAAAACAAATAGATGCTTACTTATAGACTATATGAAACAGTTACTACGCAACTTTTCTGGCTGAGGGTTCTGATGGAAACAAACAGGAGACTCCACCATGCATGTTTATCAAGGGCTGTGTCTGAATGTCCACACTGTTCCCTACTTAGGCCGCGCCATTTTTAGTGGTGTCTGAATTTCCCACAATGCACCTTGAACAGCCGTGGGCATCGGCCATAAAAGACCACAGTACACAGTGAGAGTCGGAAAAACATTAACGGACAGCAATAGGTCTTTAACTGAACACAACACGACTGAATGAAAGCAGATAGAAGCAGAAAGAAGCTATCGCACTGTTGATCCCTGATTATGAATAAAACACTTAAATAAACCGTTGCAGTGTAAAGTTGCTAGTGTTAACCACTTACCATAGCTTGAGCTGTTAAATGATTGATAATTTCCACATCTCAGATTTAAAAAAATCAAATAATCCAGTCTGTTTACGTGAGATTCATCTTGACAAAAACTTGTATGGTTATTATTACTCCATAAATACTCATGTGCCACTCAAATTTGATCATTATTAATGATAAAAATCAGGGTTTATCGGAGTTTAGCCTTTGACCCGAATGTAGCGAGTGTCCAAGTGGGTGCGCTAAAGAGTGCGAGGCTATGCTGTGAGTGAATGTTTAGTGGTTAGGTTGAACATTCAGACACAGCCAAGGTCGTTTTCTTAACAATAAAAACACCTTTAATTTAAATAATAACATCTCCAAACAAGCAGGTGGCAGATCCCTCACTAGAAAAGTTACAAAGTGCACCTTTAAATGCCTTCCTTCTCTATCTCTCTTTCTTAATGGGTAGTTGGTAGCGCACTAACCTTGTAATAGTCCACTATAACAATCACCTTATGGACCTCCTAG
>KN483747.1:17496-35615 GCA_000787095.1 Periophthalmodon schlosseri | reverse complement strand
TCCTAATACCATTTCATGTGTTTCATAAAAGAACCAGAAAACATCCCATCTCGGTTGTTCCTCTCTGTGAAAATAAAAGCGCTCAGTCTTCTCATTCAAACCTCAGACGTTTCTTTCCCTCCTTTCGTTTTTACCCTCGTCTTGCGTTATCTTCCTGCGCTTGTCTTCTGCTATGACCCAATTTCCTGAGAGACGCTCCTCTATCTGCCCCATCTGCACTGTACCTGGATTGGCAGTAAAAGCAGGACTAGGTTGAGTAAGCCCGTGTCTACAGATTAGCCTCGCAATAACAGGGA
This sequence comes from Periophthalmodon schlosseri, assembly GCA_000787095.1. Lineage (NCBI taxonomy): Eukaryota > Metazoa > Chordata > Actinopteri > Gobiiformes > Gobiidae > Periophthalmodon > Periophthalmodon schlosseri. Next base: position 35,319 of record KN483747.1, on the reverse strand, counting down.
AACCTTGTCAATGTCTTTGTCAGTGCCTTTGTGGGAGATTGCATTGAATTTCCTCTCGAGTATTTGATAAATGAAAAAGACAAGAGCTGCGCAGTACCAAGAAGACATCTGCAATATTTGCGTTTAGTGTCGTAATTACGCTGCGAATACAAACTCTTGTGTTTGAAAATGTGTTTAAAGAACAGGTTACGGTAAATGGACTTTTTTGAGCTGTTAACCATGTTAGAATATTGTTCCCTCATTAAAAACATACCTGGAGTCGTATTTCACGCCATTCACACTAAAGGCAGTGTATGTAGCCTGTATGTAACCTCTCTGTTTTTAAAAGGTATTACAAGCACAGCTAAACCTGTGTTGCCAAGTGCCTTAACCTGCAGATAGACGACACATACTGTATTTTCCGGACTATAAGTCGCACTTTTTTTCATAGTTTGGCCGGGGGTGCGACTTATACTCAGATGTGATTTATATGTGAAATATATGTGTGTTTTTTTTCATAGTTTGGCCGGGGGTGCGACTTATACTCAGATGTGATTTATATGTGAAATATATGGTGTGTTTTTTTCTTCATTATTATGCATTTTTTGGCTGGTGCGACTAATACTCCAGTGCGACTTATACTCCAGAAAATACGGTACAAGTTTTTCTCATTCTCAGTATATGGGCATCTTATTGACCTTATTCCGCCCCGCCCACTTTTGCCTTTAAATGCTACTAAACCGCACTTTCTTTGTGATGGCTTTTCCGGTTAAGTGGGAATTCCATTCATTTCAATGGAAAAATTTTCAAAAGTTTTGACGCTAAAATCTGATGGACCGTCTTACACAAATCAACCTACTTTATATGTTCATGTGACTATTAAGTCATAATCCAACGATTCTCTGGGAGGCTGCTTTATAGTACCTGTAGAACTTATTTGCTGTCAAGATCGGCAGACCCATGCAAAATAATACAACCCGAGTGACGATGGCGGCGCCCACGGCAACTTCCCGAATAAGGTGAATACTGCAGCTGCAGAGGCTGCACTAGCACTGATTATGCAGGTGCTGGGGTTTAGGTAGTGACCATTCAGATCAGAGAGAGGCATTTTAGGTTTAAATCAACTGGATTTCAGCACTGAAACTGGCAACTCAAATGACAGACTCATTCTGCCTTCTGATTGGATGATCAAAGCACCAAATGACAAGACAAACAACTTGGCCATCATGTCCAATGTTTTTATAATTAAGAATAAACCAGCATTACATTACATTTTATTTGAACACCTCTAGCTCGTATCTGGGGACACAATTAAGTCATATTTATGTTATTTAAAGGCAAAGTCTTACACTCGGTTCACCATTGCTAGCATCTCGTCCTGCTCGTATACAGAGCAGATAGACAGCAGCAGCAGCAGGACTCCACCTCACCCCATTGCTCCCCCTGAATGCTAAACACGGGCCCCATCCTCTGGCCTGCGTCTCCTGGGGGCCCGAGCCTGATTCGGCCCAGGCTCCCTCCTAATAGGTGGTAAAGTGTTAAGTTCCCGAGAAATGGACTGCGAATTTAACCTGGAATGGAAATTGATCCTATTACGTCTGCGCCCGGGCCCTGCTTTCTATGCTCCCCGAAGGAAAGGAGAGGCAGCGGGGGAACCTGCTAGGAACGGCTAGAGCAGAAATGGAGGGGGAAAAAAAGAAGAGAGGAATGGATGGAGGGGTGGAGAAAACGGAGGAGACAAGGTGAGAAGGCTTGGTGTATAGTGATTAGAGGGTGATAGCTTTGACAGTGGGGGTTGTGTCCATGCCGCATGCACCAGACTGGAGCAGTGAGGGGCTAATAGCCGCTCGCTACTGGGTTTGACCAAAGAAGGCACCAAAACATATACAGAGCACAGAGGAAAGGAACGCAATGAAGGGAACTATGAAGGGATGATATGCCTCCCACCGAGACTTTGCACAGCTGGGATATAGCAAAATGCAATGTGGCTACAAGATCGCACTGTAAAAATCACTCAATCAATCTATAGGTTCAATTAACTTCAGAAATTTGAACGTCATTTGACACATAACATATTTGGATCACCACGTTACCTTTGATCATTTTGAAAATCAAACGCAACATGTTTTGTCGCTCTGAGTCTCCCATTTGATCTCCGCTCTAAGTCACTCCCCCTTCCGAGCGCTGTCCCAACACAGCCGGCGTGCGTTCCAGTAATAAAACTACTGCACATCACATCAGATTTGTGAAGTTGTAGTATATTGTTTTGTATCATGCTTATTGAAAATTGCTGTGCGGAAGCATGACGTAGGCCTGTGGGCTGAGCTTTGGATAGAATCTTACAGCTGATCCTAAGGAGAGTTCAAATAGGGCCTGGGAGAGATGGCTAAAATACTCAAACACATGGACGACACATGAAACCTCTGCAGACATATTTTTAATAAGGGAACAACGTTTTAACAAAAAGTTGATTTTGAATAATATTGCTATATTATATTTACTATATTACTATTACTATATACTATATTTTTTTGTTTCGATTTTGCACAGTTAGTTTCAATTTGGCAGTTTTACTTTCTCTGTTTCAAAATTTCGAACTGAACTCTGGAGTGAACTGTGCATGTGGCTACAATACTGCACTGCAAAAGAAATGTGATCTAAAGAATAATAAGCTTGAGTTCAGTATTTTTTTTATTTTTATTTTTATTTTACAAAATTGGTTTTCAATTTAAACTTTTGAACTAGTTTCAATTTTCAATTTTTATTTCCAACTGAAACAACATTTTTCTGTCATTTTTGCTATAGACAAGTGATTGCTTGTAGATGCTGTTCTTTTCATTTGCGGTTTTCTTTTGTCCAGGTGCCCTTCCTTACACTTATCAACAAAAACTTGTTTTTGTGTCTCGCCTATAAGGACAAAAAGACAGTCTGTGCTTTGGATAAGAATAATGAATAAATAAAATAATGAATTATTCATTGACTAGTCACATGCACTCAACAAGTTATGCAAATGTTTATTTTAAAGAATTTTTGCAGTGTAACGCTCTGAATTCTTCTCTATCCTCCATCAAATACTGGCTGAACTCGACCCAAATTTGATTGTGTTCAAATGAAGTAAAAATACATGGGCTCCGTCTCTGGGGTCCAGTCGGCAATATTCTGTCTATCTCCGTCTCTGTGTGTGTATCGGCATAAGTCCTGTTCATTTGAGAGGTTTCATTGAAAGTACCTGCCTGTACCTGGCTTTGGCTCTCTCTAAGTGGTGTTCAGGATGGCTCTGCACACTTTGCTTCTTTAAAGGTACAAAAGACAGAATTGGATCATTCCTCTGATACACTGCGGTGTTTGGCTTCCGGATCAAATGAGTTTAAATATACACATGTAGTATTGGCTGTAATAAAACCAGTGGAGACTAGGCTAATTGGCTTCATATCGTTTGTATCACAACCCACTTTCTGGTGTATCTGTCTATTTTGTTAAACCAAGGAAAAGTGAAATCTTACCTCGTGTTCAGTTTGGCCATATTATCTTGACATTAGTTTAGAGATCTTGTCTTATTTTAAAGGTGCCTTATGTAACTTTTCTAGAGGAGGGTGACTCCATGACATGTTGTTCATTTGCCTGGAATATTCCACATTATGACATTAAACTTAAAAAAATAAAAAAAAAGGCATGTAAGTCAGATCTGTGGAGCTTGCATCTTTAAGCCATGTGATAATGTTGTTACCTCCTCAAAAACATACCTGGAGTTGTGTTTTGTGTCATTCACACATGTTTGACTAATCCTGGTTTATTAGTCTGTCTACATCTCCAAAGCTCAAAATGTCCTGTTCCACGTTATGATGTCATGTAGTAGTAGTTGTCAAGTTAACAGCTCCTTTTGCCTTTAGTTCAGTAGAGATAGGAAAAATCAGGGCTGAAATCATCCAGATGATTCTAGTGAAGGTGAATGGAGTTTAAAATTACAGTGGAGCACTTCCTGTATTACCACGTTTTCCGTTTGAGAGAAGAACGCAGCCTAAATATGCAGGATTTGCGTGTTAAACGTGTGAATGAAAGAAAACACAACTCTGGGTATGTTTTTGATGAGGAAACGACATGATAACATAAATCAGAAAATAGCGTATATGATCTTTAAAGCCTTAAAGCGACAGCATCTGCCAGTTATGAAGGTCTATTTGAAATGTGGCTGTGGGTGAAATTTAGATGTTTAGACCCACAAATGAAAAACATCATAAGCTTTCATTCGATAAAAACTCAAATTGTTGCTTCGGTTCTAATCCACTGCTTTTGTCCCCGTCTCTCCCAGAGCCCATGCACGGCCCGCGTAAACTGGAGGTGGTGGAGGTGCAGTCTCGGCAGGTGACCATTCGCTGGGAGCCGGTGGGCTACAACGTGACACGCTGCCACACGTACAACCTGACCGCGCAGTACCGCTCCAGGCCTGCGGGGGGCAAAGAGGAGGCCCGGGAGGAGATCTGCTACGACACGCAGAGCAGAAACCCGCAGCACACCATTCATAACCTGACCCCCTTCACCAACCTGAGCGTCAAACTGGTTCTCAGCAACTCAGAGGGCGTCAAGGAGAGCGCTGAGCTGGAGGTGCAGACCGACGAGGACGGTGAGAGGGGTTTCTCTTCCATTTTTATTCACAAACTGACACTGATGCAAAATGATGATGAATTTTCTATATAGGTACTAGGGCTGAACGATATAAAAAAGATGCTATATTCAATAACTATGTTTGGTATTGCGATAATAATGGTGTACGTGCTGTTTTAATAGTATCTTAATAGTATCCTTTACTGTTCCAAGCCATTTTTTTGGGCAGTTTTAGTACGAACTACATACATTTGCAGCTTTCTGGTGAAAAATGTAAAACTGAGTGTGTGCTGCCTCCAGTAGCCCTGGAACTACAGCTTTCTGGTGAAAAATGTAAAACTGAGTGTGTGCTGCCTCCAGTAGCCACTGGAACTACTTGTAGTTGGTGACATCACGCAAGACTGCCCTGATTAAAGCCAGGTGTTTCTGATTACAAACACTTCCAGACCCCGCCCCTCCTCCCCCTCACTCTCTTCTTCAGTCCTCCAGGTACTGCTCAGTTTAGCAGCTCTATTTGAAATGTTGTGGGAGAGGTTCAGATGTTTAGTCCCAGTTTAATATAATACAAGTTTTTCTCAGTATATGGACAGGCCGTGCTTCATGTGAAAGCTCAGAGCCTCCAGAATTCACTCACTGAGCTCCAGAGGCTGCACTAGCTCTGATTAATGATTGGTTGTAGGTGCTGGGGTTTAGGTAGTGACAGTTCAGATAAAAAATGAGACTCATGTGAGGCTCATTCTGCTTTCTAATTGGACAATTGTCTTGAGACCGAAACACCAAATTATAACATTAACAACGTGGCCGTCATGTTACCAGTAACTGCTAGGGCATCTCCACAGGAGCAGTGGACCAGGGACCCATCTCCGTGATCTTGCTGATCTAGTTCTAGTCCAGGTTTAGTTCCAGATTTAGTCCTGTTTTTTTTATCCGGTGTTTGTGTACACAGCCATGGTTGCAGTCACTTTTTAAGAAGAGCGGATAAACCCAGCACACATTTGTTTATTTGAAGTCACCGTCAGTCAAATCCAAGTTTTCCTACGTTTAGTTTTACACAGACAGAGTTGCAAACATACATGCTCTAGTCTACCACCAACACTCCTCTGGGGATAATGGGATGCTAATCTTCCCTCTTGTAGCGCACCGCAGCTAAAGAAATCCAGCTTTTTACCCCTCTCGCGAATTGCTTTCAAACCGAATGATTGTGGAGATGCCATTTTTTTTTCTTTTTACACATTTATCTACAAGCCGGCAACTCCTGTCTGTGCATCACTCCCCCACGAGATACTAGACTCTACTGCAGAAGGGAGAGTGAAGAAATAGTTGGTACTTTTAAGTTTGGGACCAAAGATGTGTGCATAGCCGACTTGACAGCGAGCTCTTTCCGTCACGCAGGGCCGCGGGTTTGTTATATCTAGCGGCCGCGGGTTCCCTGAGACTTGTGTAGAGTTGATTTCCTGTGTCTGTCGTTGCTGAGGTAACACATGAATAAAAGGCTCCGACTAGAACCGCGGTGAGGAGCGGTGGAGGTATCCTGTTTGCTGTCCGGAAAAATATAGAGGATGGGTTAACATGTTGAAGGAAATGTAGCGCTTTGTATTTGCAAGTCTTTAATTGAATGAAAATGAGTGAAACTTGTTCTATGTGCCAATGAGGGATTACATAGACCATTACAAAAACAAACAAAAACTTTGGAAATTAGATCTCAGCAATCGGTTGTTAGTGACATATGTGAGAATGTTCTACTCAGACTGACTCTTGTAGTTCATTATTTAATTAAAAGGGCTGAAATCTTAATCAGTTTCACGTATTTCTTTACTGTGTGTCCCAGTGCCCAGTGCCATCCCTCTGGAGTCCATTCAGGGCAGTGCGTACGAGGAGAAGATCATCCTGAAGTGGAGAGAGCCATCGCAGACCTACGGCATCATCACGCAGTATGAGGTATGCACTGGTCCTGAATTTGTTGATTTGCTTTGAATAGTCCACTGTATGGCATTATACTTATCTATCTCCATGGAAGAATGCATGTTTTTGAAGGTATTTTGAGCAATAAAAAACGCATACATTTGATTAAATACTAAATAGAAATGCCACTACAGAACATCCCGAGCAATTAATCTCCACGGAGGCAAGCAGGTGGCGGACCCTCCGCTAGAAAAGTTGCGTAATGCACCTCTAAGCAAGATGTATAATATTGTTTGTGTACTAACTGCAAATACTCCAAACTGAAGTTAACTTCAGTGAATTAAAACTGCAATTTGAAGTTTTTCAGTTTGCGCTATGGAGATATTGTAAGAGAAAGACTGTTCCCTCTTCTTGTCTAAGTGGTATTGCATTGTAGTCGACAAAGCCTGGAAAAAAAAATACTTCAAGTAGATTGTTCTTTCTGTTATGTGTCACTTTGATTTGGGTGGAATTAGCTGCATCTGTCTGTTTGTTGGCGCACGGTACACAGCGAGGTACTTCATAAAATGAGATCCGTACTTAAGCTAAGCCCCATTCCACTGAAATAAATCTACAGAATAAAAACAAAACTGCGCCGTAAATCGCTCTGTCTCTGTTGCCATGGAGACGCCAGATTAACCCTGATTAGCCGGGTTCATATCTAAGCCCAGATTTATACCAATATAACCAGGAATTGTGATTGTAAAATGAACTGTCAGAAACAAAAGAGAAGTTTCAAAAGTGCAAAAAGTGTAGTCTGACGATTGAAAGAGTAGGCTGGTTTTTGACTGAAGTATCTCAGTGTATTGAATTAGCACATGACATTAACAGTTTGCAGTGGTCCAAAGTTACTCCTCACTTACCTTATGCATTCTGAGCACCCTAATGGCTCTGTGCACAATGGCAGCTGGCTACTTCCAGACAGAGGGAGGCTCGGTGAAGCCATTTCCCCTGTAATGTCTATGAAGTTTTTGCAAATGAAGGGAAAACTTCACCGGATGTCTCTGTGTGCCAATGCTAATGCTAACTTTTATTAAAACATTAAATCTAACATAACAATAAAATAAAATTTGTGGTAAAGACTAGCCGATTATTTGTAAGTGTCGATTATTTCACTCTGTAGAATTATTTAAATATTTCTTAGGCTCTGAAATTAGTATTAGTTTTAGCCCCGACACACAAAGACCTACCTTTGTAAACACAGAAGTGTCCTCAGGTGACGTTTTTCCTGCATTTGTAAAGCGTTTAACATGTTGCTAGCCGGCTACTGCTGTGCACAGTGCCAGTTATTTACAGCAATGAGTTTATAAGCACTTCTCACAACTTTCAGAGACCTCAGTACAGTTTTGCCATCTCGATAACGCTAGCAGCAACTAGCATGGTAGTATGCATGTTTTGATTGTCAGATGATAAAACACGTTATAATTTGATGCACATAATGGTCTCATTTTGACCTTGAGAGCTGCTTATACAATATATCTGTATTGGGGCAAGACGCATTCAGTTCAAATGTATGGAGTGTGAGTACAGGCCCTATAAAGAATGGGGAAAAATCTACTATAAGGTCAGTTAGACTAAAAAAGAACCTGTCCTGCACCCCCACCAGTCCCACGCCTGGATGCACCTAACCCAATAAACAAAAAAAATAATAATAATAAATTAAAAAAAAATAAATTAAAAAGTAAAGTGTCCATCTATATTCAGATTCAGTTCTTGAGATTGTAACATCAACCTTTCCACTACAGGTGGAAATTAGCACATTTTAATATAACCTGGTACAAGGCATCTTTGGTCAGTGTAACATTGTACACTGTCCCTGTACAAATAAAATCATTAATTGTCCACAAAACCAAAAGATGGAGGTTGAAACCCCATTCCCATCTGTGCGTTCTGTTGTAGTTCCCATATAGACACATATATAGGCGCCTATATAGACACATTTATAGACACATATATAGACACATATATAGATGTGAATGATTGGTGTTTGTAGAGGCAAATTGCCAGTCATCTGTCATTCAACCCTATTGGACTATATGAGCGCCATCGTAGTGTCCGAAATGAATGAGTAGTGGTTTGTTGTAGCACTAAGAGTCTCGTCAAGCTTGTAAGCACAAATCTGTAAACAAAATTATTACGTACAATAGGCATCGATGCTTTAAATCTACAACATGGACATCTTTTGCACGTGGTTATTTTTGCCCTTCAAATGGTCCTCATGTTGCGGGTGCATAGTCTCCATCAGTCCCCCTCCCGGTCGAGCTGGTAGCACATGGCCGTGTCTTGAACGGAGCAGCCGGGGTCACGGTCCTGCAGGTCCCAGGGTGAGTGTGCACGTCTCCCCTGTCACTCCCACACGCGTGCTGCTCCATCTGCTGTCTGCCACATGAGCCAGTGTCCAGGGGAAACCAGGCCTTGGCTCTCAACGTGTCTGTCCATTTTACAGACTATAACATACTGGAGGAATTCTTTTCATTTAAAGAACAAGTATTATGCATTTCTTGTATTGTTATTGGCCTTTAAACATGGTCTTGAGAACCTCTGCTTTTGAAATTTAATGATTTCGAACTTAAAATAATGCCTAATAAAAAAGACGTCTTTTCACAGCCTCAGTGATCAATATACTGCAGCTTTCCATCTACTGGCTGCAGAGGGAATTACCTCAGCGAAGACGTTTAATATAGGCTAAGCAATGAGGAACATGTCCGGACAGGCTGGTGTAAGCACACAGCCGTAATGAGCACTATTTGACAGAAGAGATGCTTAAAACGAGTCTGATGATTTATGGACTGTGCAGGGTCTTTATGTATGACATTACAATCCTGGGAAAATCCATACAATTCGAGTGTTTGGTAAGGACTTTTTACTTACTTTACTTTATTTTTTGCTTTTTATTCTAACATGGTTAAAAGCAAAAAAAAGTCCATTTAGCATAAAATCTGTTAGAATTGCAAGATTCATCGCAATCTACTCCTGTTCCAATACGAACTGATACAAATCGCTTACCTAATTTAGACAATTCAATATGCATGTCCTGTCTTCCTGGAGACTTGTTAGTGTTGTAGAATAAACTGAAGTAGCCCAGGAGTTGGAAGAAGGTATGAGACATGAACCCTCAAGACATTATCATAGTATTGTCCATTCCAGTGCCGTCTAGTCTAGTTTAGTCCAGTCCACCCTAATCTTGTCCAGTCCAGTTTGGCTTTGCATTGGTTGTAGGGAGTATTATACATGTGATGACGTAGGCCATGATAACAAGGACTGGCAGTATTGTGGGGCTGGCACAGCATAGAAATGCTATTTCTCTCAGTTGGTGTGAAACCTGCTAATCCTGTAGTTTAGACCTGTACAAACTATTCTATAAGGTTTGAATTATTATTTCAGTTTAGTAGTTCATTTTTCAGTCTAGTTGTAGGTTTTAAAGCGGACCTGTTATGTAAAATCGACCATTTAGAGCTTTTAACCATGTTATAGTTGTTTCCCTTCTCATTGATCCTCTCAAAGTCGTATTTAGTTTGATTCATGCATGTTTGAGTAATCTTTATACTCCTGTATTCAAGATGACATTGCTCCCATCAACCCCTGTTTTCTCCACCGGTATGTGCATGTTCTGTACTTACTTCCTTCTCCAATTACCTTAATCGGTGATATCCACAGGAGTCAGCAGCATCTCGTAGTCAGCTCCACTATAGGAAATTCTGAAGGTAGAATCTGAGTATATAAATGCGTACAATATGACAAAAATAAATCTTACACATTACAGAAACCTCAAATACAGATGACACTGCGTGGACAGCCAGTCTTCAGGGAGCTGCATACAAAGTGCTACTCTGTTCTCTATAGTCCCAGGCCTGTTTAATATTGCACAGTTCTCTCTTATGTTATTCTTTCCATTGACACCCTCACGACCTTTAAATAGACACAACAGTATACGTCAAGACCAGCCCTGGACAAATATGAACTCCTCCAGCTCTGCTCTGTCCATGCTGAATAATACAAAGAGCGTTGGATCTATAGGTTCACACTGACTTGGATTGGCTAAAGGCGGAAATAATCCTACAGAGTTTTCCCATAGATTGATTCCGGTCTGTAGACTTGTTCGTGTTTGCTTTGGCGCTTGGACTGCACGTTAGAAATCACTGACCCTAAATCTTGCGGACAGACAGCGAGAAAAAAGAGATGTATCGGAGCAAGTGCCTGTCAAGGGATGTAAAGTGTCAGATGCCCTCCCGTACACAATTCGGTCAGTTTGTTCAGGCTGGGGACTGGCACAATGTGACCTTTGAAACTGGATTTTCTAGAGAGAGTTATCAGTCAAGCTAGAAGTTAAAATACACACGAAATTGCAAAATTAACTACTTAACTAATATAGCCATACAATTATCATGACCAGCACTGATTTAGTAGCATCAAATATACCGACTATTAATAATACTTTTACTACATTGCTACAAATACAACTACTACTACTACTAATCGTTACAATACAATATGACATATATTTCAAAAAGTATAGTATAGTAAGAAGAGAACATTAGAAGTATATTTAGTATACACTTAAGATATTCTTTCTCAATCAAACAATATTTGGTTGATCCAAAGCAAGTAATTTCAATTTTAAAGGTGCACTGTATCATTTTTCTGGTGGAGGGCCTGCCATCTGCTTGTTTCCACAGAGATGTTATTTCTTTGTGGCATTAAATCATGTCTGTATCTGTATCTTGTGTCCATCTCGTGTGTATATTGCATTTTTATTGCTTAAAAATACCTTTAAAACCTGAAATTCTTACTGTGAGTGGGGTCACCTCTTCACAAATCTGACCCGTAGCCCTCGCCTGCTTGTCTCCATGGAGATGGTTGAAATGAATAACATTGTGGAACATTCTTGGCAAAGCAATGACATCTGCAGGAGACAAGCTGGTGGCAGACTCTTCGCCAGAAAAAGACATAGTGCACCTTTATATGTTCATATATATATAATGGAAAAATCTAATATATTTTAATAGGGACAACATTTAATATTTTGAGTGTCTGAGTAGTACAATAAAGTTAAACAATGTACTTTTTTTTTTTAATATAGCAAATGAATGTCTGGCTAAATAAATGTCTATACTTTCTCTACTCTTCCCCATGCACCCATCACTTCGGCTACATGCCTTATGACTCCTGCATTCCCTCAGTGACAGAAACACATTACACTCACAATGGGGAGTTTGAATTTACACCATTTGTGTTTACCCACTTGGAGGTGTTGCTGTAGGCAAACAATATCTCTCTAACCGCTTCAGATGACTGCCCACTTAATCACATGTTTGGGCTGTTTATCTTCTGAATATTTCATGCTACAAGTAAAAAGCATCGGGAGCGGATGTATTTACGTCGGACAAAATGCGTTTCACTTTGCACAAGAGCCACTCGGAGCCATTATACCACTCCGGGCTGTCGAATTACTGCACTCCGTCTGCGGCCCCGGCAGTTTGTCTAGTTAAATAAGCAATAAGTCAATGTCGATCCCCCTATTTCCTTATTTTAATAAACAGTAAAGCATAGCTGTGTTTCCCAGCACAGTGGATGGTATTATTTCATATGCTAACAGTCTAGCGGGAGGGCTTTAGCTGGGGATGTCTACAGAGCCCGCAGCTAGCTCCAGGTGTCTGCTCATTTACATGGAAACAGCCCATCGGAAAGTGTAATGCTTTTGTACTTACATGTGAGAGAAATGATTTAATCGTGTACTGTATGACAGAAGCATAATGTGTAGTTTAGCTTTTGTTATTAAGGTAAGGCTTGTTCCACCACGTTGTTTTTAATAGGGGTAATTATAGGAGCCAGTTTGTCACAGGTGGGCGGAGCAGCCAAAAATTGTACTCAAGTGAGAGTAATGTTGCTTCAAAATAATAATACTCAAGTCGAACAAGTAGTGCTCCAAGAAATTACTCAACTAAGAGTAGTATTTAGGAAAAGTACTACTCAAGTAAGGGTAACTTAAAGAGAAACCGTCAGGACGTAGCAATTTGATTTATAATTTAAACTTAATATAATTTGAAGGACAAAACATGAAATAATGCACAAAGCCTGGTACTTTCAAAGGATAGACACAAAAATGAGAAAAACTATATCCATAAAACCATATCTGAAGGAGCGGTGCAAGAAACACAAATGTTCAAATGATTTCATGAAGCTTTTGTCACTTGTAGATTTACTCACAGTGAGAAGAGTAACCAAAACTTTTACTCAAGTAAGAGTCCTGTTACTTCAATATAAAATATTACTCAAGTAGGAGTAAATGTATGCTGCTATAAAAGTACTCTGAAAGGTAGAATTTCTTTAAAAAGTTACTCATTGAAGTCAGTGAATAGTAACATTAGCCCACGTTATTTCCCGATTAGTACACAGCCATTTTGTCAGTGTAAAATTCCCCAAATGTGCGCTGTCCCTTTTAAGACGCCAATCCAGCACATATCCAGTGTTTTTTGTTCCTGCCGTGAGGAGGACAGCGCTTTGATTTGACATTATCAAAGGAGCGCAGAGGAGTGAAATATGTGTAACCCGCCTTATATCAGAGGCCTCCCGCTGCCGCCTCTGACCAGCTCCTCTAATGCCCTTTTATTGGCAAGATTTCAGCGCCTTGTCTGCCAGACCCGAGCCAGCTCCAGCCTAAATGTCTTTTTTATCTAATGCCCCAGAATGGAAAAATATAGCAATAAAAGTGAGATGCGCAAAAGGTGAAGGAGAGGTAAAAGTAATAATATGTGTTGGGAAATATCACAGGCTTATATGTTTCTGTATTGGCAGTTCAAATAATACTGTTGTTCACGTTGGTGTTTACTTTAGACTTAAGTGTCACATTTTAATATAAACCATTTCATTTATGTAACTCAAATATGTCTTACATCCACTTGAACAATGTGCGAGAACGAGATTTCGGAACACTCAGGCAGGTAGGATCAAGTGCATTTTATATTTCTTTCCAAATGTAACACATTCATAGGTTTCAGCAGTACTGTATTATAAGGCCTAGACAGAATGTGGGTTCTGCTGCTGTGGCAAACGCGGCGGCCATCTTGTGAGTGGAGCCAGGGCAGAAATTCTGAAACGGGGCCGGAAAATTCAGTGTTTGCATGGACATGGAACGGCGTATTTAGGGTCGTAATAATGCAGGGAACTCCACCTGCCTGCGGACTCTCTGTTCTAACATCACAGAGTCATTCAAACGCAATCATACATAGGCAAAGTGTGTGAAGTGTCTTGCCCGATGAGACAGCAACACCGTCAACCCATTTTTATATGTTATTACCGTATTTTCCGGAGTATAAGTCGCACCAGCCAAAAAATGCACAATAATGAAGAAAAAAACATATAATTCACATATAAATCATATCTGAGTATAAGTCGCACCCCCGGCCAAACTATGAAAAAAAGTGCGACTTATAGTCCGGAAAATACGGTATGTTTTCCTCCTGCATGCATACACAAAACGCACAATGGAAAAAAAAAAGAATGTAAATTTCAACACAAAAGAATAGTCATTTCGCAATAATACAATGGGGTCTTATACTCGGCTGGCCTGAGAACGGCTTGGGGTCCCATCGGAGGAGCTGGAGGAGGTGTCTCGGGTGAGGGAAGTCTGGGAGTCCCTGCTTAGACTGCTGCCTCCGCGACCTTGCCCTGGATAAGCGTAAGAAAATGGAGGGATGGGTCTTATACTAGTTGCCTGGTCTATTGAGTATCTAATCTTAATACTAGCTGTGGTGTTGATTACCAATATTGATCTAGGTAAACAAAAGTAAAAAAAATAAAAAATAAAAAATTCAGGGCCAAATGAACATGAACCTAGGACTGTAACAACATTAAGACTTCCTATACAATCGAAATCGCCCTATGCTACAGAAAAAAAGCTACCAATTATTTCCCTAACGTAACAGAGTGGTAACAATTACAAGCTATTTCCAAATGAATCGACTTCAGCGTTCTCCATTACGTTTCTGTCAGTTCCATTAAAACGAAACAAAAAAACCCGTCCGTATGCGCAGTGTTGACAAGTCATTTTCCATTTCCCCTTTTCTAGGAGCATTACGGTACGTAGGATTTGGCATCTCGGACTCATTCCACAGACAAAGACGGAATGAGAAGTCCTCCGAGCATTTCCAAAGTTGATGGACACAAATTATGCACCACTCCAGACTCCCTTTGTGAGCTTTAATTGGAATTATAATGGAGCCTGTTCCCTTTTGAGAGCCAAATGCATTTTCTTAAAGTGGCTCTTTATAGTTATTCAAACACTCACCTTAATGCATTCCTCCCAGTGTTTTTATTATTAGAATACAGCAAACAGGCAATGCATCATCTTTTACCTTGGAAAGTCTAGATTATAAAGAGAAAGCTCTCATCAAGTTTTACAGTAAAATCAATTAAAGCTGCACTGTGTACCTTTTCTGGTGGAGCCGCTGGTCTCCATGGAGATGTTATTGCTTTGCCCGGAATTGTCCACAGTACGTCATTAAATATATTCGTTTTGCATTTATTCAATTACAAGTGGCGTTATGACTGCGAAATACCTTGGGAAAACATGCATTTTAACTGCGAGCGGGGTCACTTCTCCACAGATCTGACCTGTAAATTGGCCTAGTAGTGTCAACTGCTTGTCTCCGTGGATACGTTTTAAAGTCCTATATTACACAAAATGGATTCTTGTGAGCTTTAAGCCATGTTATGATGTTACCTCATCAAAAACATACCTGGAGTTATGTTTTCATTCACACGTTTGAGTAATCCTGACGCCTGAAAAACGCTCTGTTCCACCTTGTGATGTCACGAAGCAGTAGTTTTCAAGTTAATGTTTATCTTTTACCTTTAGTTCAGTAGAGATCAGTAATTCCAGGGCTGAAATCATGTGATCATAGTGGAAATTTGAGTAATCCTGACGCCTGAAAAACGCTCTGTTCCACCTTGTGATGTCACGAAGCAGTAGTTTTCAAGTTAATGTTTATCTTTTACCTTTAGTTCAATAGAGATCAGTAATTCCAGGGCTGAAATCATGTGATTCTACTGGAAATGTATGGGGTTTAAAAATACAGTGGGGCACTTCCTGTATTACCACATGACATCACAAGGTGGAACGCAGCCTAAATATGCAGGGTTTGTGTGTTAAACATGTGCAAATGAAACAACAACATTCTACCACAGATCCAAAAATAGCGTTATATAGACCTTTTAATGCCATACTGCGGAACATCCAGGCAAAGCGATAACATGTTTGAGAATCGTGGCGGACATTCCACCACCAAGTTACATAGTGCACCTTTAAAATGGCGCGTTGCATGGGTTTGAAATGACATTAGTCAAACAAAATGTAATTCTTGGCATTTCATTTTGCACTAAAGAGTCAACGAGGGCACCTATTGTGTAATAATCACTCTTTAGTTTAACTCTGCATTATGGAGCAATACAAAAATGCAAATTAGGCTTACACAGAATGATTATTTTGTTTTACAAGTTGAAAAGGGCAGACTGTAGTTTATTTGCATTACTGCGTTTCTGCTAAAATGGTTCATATACATGCGATATTTGAATGTGGTTAGCATCTATGTTTTTTTTGGAGGAGTTGCTGGTTCAATTCCGAGGCACTGGGGTTTGCTAGTTAAAGTGGACCACTGTTCCCAGTCATTACTTGGCAACTTTAGCGCAAACTAGGTAAATGTGCAGCTTTCTGGTCAAAAACGCCTAAATCTAAGTGTGCGCCGGCTTCAGTGGCTTCTGCAGTTTCAAGTACTATGTGACATCACGCAAGACTGCCCCAATTACGGCCAGGTGTTTTTGATTACAAACACCTGGCTTCAGGGTTGGAGTTTGAAGTCTGGATACCTGTCAGACCAATCACACTGTTCTTTCGCCCCTCTTCCTTCGTCACACTCTTCTTTAGTCCTCCAGGTACTGCCCACTTTAGCAGCTCTGTTTGAAATGGGGCTGTGGGCGGAGTTCAGGTGTTCAGTCCCACTTTGTTCAGGTGGGTTGCCATGGCTACTCGCAATCGCAAGTCTAACAAGTTTTGGTGTAAGGATTTTCACATTTTCATCTCAGTTTCATTTCATTGTTTAAATATGACAGCCAAGGTCCAGTCATTATTGCTGAACGTTTAGCTGTGCTTACAAGGTTGTTAAAAGCTGGCCGACCTGAAACCTTGCATTGTTCATTTGAGGTGCTTAACATGCATGCTCTCTCACTTCATCTGAAGAGATCATCAAATATTTCATTATTGCCTCGATGAGTGCGAGGAGGAACCTTGACTGGATTCTTCAGCAGGGTTAATACGAGTCTGGTGCGGGAGAGTGAAGGCTGAATGCAACTTTAACTCAGAATATCTAGTGGGGTTTTTTTACTGTGCATTTTACTAATAGATATGATGAGGATTCGACACTAAGGTTAAGATTAAGGTACGCCGTATTGCCCCCATAGGGATATTTGTCCTCTGCATTTGACCCATCCTTCAATGCCACTGGGACAACCTGTCAGGAGCAGATCTTGAGCTCGTCTTGGTCAGGACGACCTTAACTGGAGGATTTGACGTGTGCATGTTTTGGGTTGAAGGGAGAAATACGAGTGCCCGACATTGCATTTCAGTATAGCAAAAAAAAAAAAATACTATTATTATACAACAACAAAGTAATGTCAGAAGTGTTTCAAAAGTTATTTCCAAGCTATTTTTGATCGTTTGTATTTCTACATTTAAATATTCATTCAGTCATACTGTAGCGAGAAATTTAGTGTTTACCGTTTACAACAATAAACGGTAAATGGTCACATTTTTATACAGCGCTTTTCCACCTTCAAGGCACTTACATCAAGGAACCGCTCAGACATTCACACACACATTCATACACCAGCGTACGCAGACACTGGGGGCGAGGTGGGTTAAGTGTCTTGCCCTAGGACACAATGACAGCATTAATCTGTGGTAGCTGGAATTGCTCCGCCAACATGTGGGTCAGTGGGCAAACACTCTACCAACGAAACTACTGAATCTAATATGAATACAAGATTATGAATACACATGATTTCCCAGTTCTCATATAGACAAATGTTTTATCATTTCCATATCCTCCGAAGCGCCCGTTTTCACACTAACTGAGAATATTTATGCCTTTTTTTTTTTTTCCCTCTCCTCCTCTCTTCCTTTTCTCTCCAGATCTCTTACAAGGCGGTGAGTTCATTTGACCCCGAGCTTGACCTATCCAACCAGAGCGGCAAAGTGGTGAAGCAAGCCAACGAGACCACCCACACGTTTACAGGCCTGGACCCCGG
>KN483747.1:0-13076 GCA_000787095.1 Periophthalmodon schlosseri | reverse complement strand
ACATTTCTATATTTTATTATTATTTATTAGCCTTCATTTAACCAGGGGAAAAACCCATTGAGGTAGAAATCTCTTTTTCAAGGGTGACCTGGAGTATATACCTGCCTTACCCAATAAAGTAGTCATTTACTGCAAGCCTATCTCTAACAATGGGTCTTATTACATGTACCTCTAGTCCACATTTGTGCCTGAAGCATTCTGTTTGAACAACTCATTGATTTTTTTTTTTTTTTTTTTTTTTTTTATCTTTAACATGCAGCTGCCGTAGTTTAGACGCCATATTCTCTGGATTAACCGCTTTGATACTTGTTCTTTGTTCTTGTCTTTACATCCTCACACATTGTAAAACCAAGTACGTCGTCCATCTAACATAAGGGCGGATTATTTTTCTTCAAGTGCATATGACTTTTTCGAATACTCATTTCACTAAAACATGTAGTTTTTTGAGTTTAGCAAATATACTGCCTAATTTTTTTTATTATGTTTTATTTTGGTGAAGTTTATCGTTTTATTTGGTTGGACATGGACAACAGATGCGACATAGTCCTACATAGAGGTAACTCCAGTTCTGTTACCTAGCAACCATGATGTTAACAAGAGCCAAAAGTTGTTTAAATTACACAATAGTTATACTTAGACTAATAAAAATAAATATAACACCTTTATTTTATTAGATGAAGGTTTAAACTGCCAGAAAAATGCCTGCCTTGTGCGTAAACTGTCCTTGCATTTTGGATGGAATTGTACTGATAACATAGGTAGAGGTATTCAATTTTGAACTCACCACTATTTTCTGTGTTTTTGTACTTTTCGTATCAACTTTTTTTCCCAACAAACTGCCACTTAAAGGGCTCATTGCACTATTTTCTGATCTATGTTATAATGCTGTTTCTTCATCAAAAACATGCCCAGAGTTGTGTTTTGTTTCATTCACACATGTTCAACACACGCACCCTGCATATTCTTCTCCCAAACGGAAAACACTCCACTGTGTTTTTAAACTCCATACACTTTCAGTAGAATCATTTGGATAATTTCAGCTCTGGAATTGCCAATCTGTTCTGAACAAAAGTTAAATTGTAGCTGTTAACTTGAAAACTACCGCTTCATGACATCACAAAGTGGAACAGAGCATTTTGAGCTTTGGAGATGTAGTCAGACTAATAATAAAGGGTTACTCAAACATGTGTGACTAAAAGAAAACACAACTCCGGGTATGTTTTTGATGAGGTAACAACATTCTAACATGGCTTAAAGCTCACAAGAGTCAATTTTTCGTAATATAGGACCGTTAACTGTAAACTTACGATAAATATTTACTACAGGTACTGCCCTATCAAACGAGATAACGATAAGAAAAACATTTAAACCTGACATATGCGTTTTGACACCGGCGATACTAAACACTAGCGCTGCCTTGTAAAGTTGCATTTCACAGCCTCTCCTCAGCACTGTCCCTTAAAGATTAGCTGTGCTCAGGCTTGTCAGATCCAGTTTCCCCCGCGCGCTCCACTACTGTCCAACGAAATCCCGCGCTCAGAGTGAGATGGACACTTGGACGTAGGTTGGAATTTTCGGTCGCAGGTACAATCTCGGGAGCTGCCACTCAAACGCGCCGACAATTAGGAAAGCCTCTAATTATAATTAAGAGGCCGGGGTGAGTTAAGTGGCATGCTGGGAAAAGAGAAGGGCTTTGTTTAGAGTGAGTGCCCTCCAGTGTGGAATACAGCTGGGCTAATTGTCCAGCAAAGGCAGCACATAAACTCAAGCTTGTTAACGTCACCTTTTGACAACGTCATTGAAATAAAGTGATAGTTTTGATGACAACAATATTATGGAGTAAACTGATCTCTTTTTTGTAATTTTATCTTTCAATTATTTACATAATTTATTGCGTATAAACACACGTTTTAACCAAAAAAAGGAATAGTTGTCAAAAGTATTGAAAATCAAATAGGTCTACTAATTCATACTATAACTAGGTACTCATTTAAACAGGTATCACTACTAAAAAAATTGCATTCACAGAACAGAAATTAAGCTTTTCTGAAAAGCTTTAGAATGATCTTGAGCTGCATCAGAACAAGTATAAGACACACAGACTAGTACACGCCCATGGACCACTATGGAACCTACTGGACGACTGAGGGATTACACAGATATAAGACCACTTGGTAATATAAAATAAAGTACTTAATGTAAAGTATTTAATGTTGAAAATGACATTCTATTGTCTAAAGAAAGTATTTTTTGTTATCATCATGGTATCGGAGTTGGTATTGAGTATCGAGTCCATTCCGTAGGATCAAAAGAGTTTTTAGTATCATGACATCAGTGGACTGAAGCAATGTTTATATGTTGCCTATTACATCAAATTCTTGTACAGAACACAAAATACTGTTTTTAAGGTATTTTCAACAGGCTAAAATTGTTGCGCTGTTTTTTGAGTGGCAGAACGAGCGCACATATAATTCTGATCAAAAGATTATATTTTCTACTTTAATCTTTTTTTTTTTTTTTAAATTAGTTGCACAGCCCTAGAAAATGGCCCCAGAACTGTTAAAAGCCCATACATATAAATACATTAGACTTTTATCATTTTGGTGCTCAACTTGCTTTCTTCATGTACCATTTATATGTTAATACCATCTTGCTAATGGCTGTACTAAAAAAAACAAAAAAAAACCCCAAAAACTTCCTCAACATTTTTTCCGTTCTAAAATATTAAACCGAGCCCATGTTACGGTATTTACTGATCTGTGTTATAATGTTGTTTCCTCATCAAAAACATACCTGGAGTTGTCTTTTGTTTCATTCACACATGTTTAACACAAATCCTGCATATATAGTCTGAGTTCTTCGCTCAAACAGAAAACACTCTGTTCCACCTTGTGATGTCACGTGGTAATACAAGAAGTGCGCCACTGTGTTTTGAAACTCCATATATCTTCACTAGAATCATTTGGAGGATTTCAGCCCTGGAATTGCCAACCTCTACTGAACAAAAGGTAAAAGGTAGTTGCTAACTTGAAAACTACCACTACATGACATCACAAGGTGGATCATGGAGCTTTGGTGATATAGACAGACGAATAACGCAAGGTTTCTCAAACATGTGTGAATGAAACAAAACCCAACTCATTATAACCTGCCTTAAAGCTCACAAGAATCCATTTTTATAGGACCTTTAAAAATGAACTCATAGTTAAGTTCACCTGGCTTCACCCCCGACAGAATAAAACTGGCCTTTGATTGACACAGCTGCCTCTTTTGTGATTAAACTTGAGTCATTTCTGGTTCACGTGTCCTTGGTCTAAACTCCCACACATAAAGACCAAAAGTGTGCAACGGCGACGGGAGGAGAAGAGCCGAGGTAGACGGAGCAGATGCGATGCAGGTTTGAGACAAGATCCACTAAAGCTTTTGAAGGGTCTTTTTTCTGCAGTGACAGCTTTGAATATGTCAGAAGCTGCTGTGTCCACTGAGAACTAGCGTCTGGGCTGTGAGGAGTAAGGATGGGTAAACAAACGGGTAAACGAATGAATAATGTCGTTTATCGCGGTAAAAAGGGTTGACAGTAGTTGGTTGTGGTGCATTTGGTATATCGGGATAATCATAATTGTATCATCAGAATGTTCAGAAGAAAAGCTACTCACCTATGATGTTCTCTTCTCGTTGTTGTCACTTACAACAAACTTTCTGTGGTAGTCCTTTAAACATGGAACTCATCATGTGATTAAGATGAACAATATGAATGTCCGTAGTGTTTTTAAACTGCCAGCAATTGTACTAAACGGTCACATTGGTCACATTTTTATACAGCGCTTCTCCACCTTCGAGGCACTCAAAGCGCTTCACATCAAGGAACCACTCGCACCATAGACACAGGGGGCGAGGTGTGTTAAGTGTCTTGCCCAAGGACACAACAACAGTGGGTCAGTGGAGCTCAACCAATCATGTTTACGTCGAGAGTGGGATTTGAACCTCCAGCCTTCGGATCGGCGGACTGACACGCCACCAACTGAGCTAGTGTCGCCCAACTGAGCTACTGTCGCCCAGTTATCGTTATTATTATTCATTATTGTGATGTTATTGTTAAGCACAGTTATTTTCACCATGACAACCGTGGCGCAACATTTCAAAGTCCAAACCACATGCTTTTACTGACAGATGATTGTCTACTGAATCTTGATTTGATTACTGCAGAGCTATTTGATTCATTGCGCAGCTGTACTCTTTAATATATGCAGTAGACTAATCCTCCAGCTATGTACCCCGGACCATTCATCGCCTTGAGACATGGTTGAAGAATGGGTCAAATGCAGAGGGCATTTATAGCTGCAGTGTAACTTAGAATCAAGGGTAGTCTCGTGTGGTCTGCAAAAGATGCAAATAACAAATGCAATACAATCAGTCATACACGGGGCTGTCGGTTTCCCAAATCTATTCCACAAATATCAAAATTGTAAAACGCGATTTATTTATTTATTTAGTTTTATTTTTCCAATGTGCCTTCCTTTTTCATAGGTTACACAAATCATGTTTTTAGTTCCGATTTGCTTCTCCAAACCTGTGCAGGGAAACACACCATCTACTCTTTTCTTTCGACAATTTCTTCCAGCACATAAAAGAAATTTGCAAATAAACACGGCCTGGGTTTTGGGAAACGGTCCCAAAGTGCCAAACTTGGGAACATCGTGACTGCAGTCAAGCATGAATTTAGATTTCTTATAACTCAATTAAATTAGTCATTTGTCTGTTTTGCAAAAGTTGTTTTCAGTTTCCCAGAGTAGCAGTAGCGGTAGTTGCAGCTCATTTTCCAAATCGGTTTATAAAATAGTTTGGAAAGTGTTTTTGAATGTAGGATTTGCTGTTGGGGAGATGTTTTGCTTCACTGGGCAGAGGAGCAATTTTGATAGGCCAATCTCTTCCGCTGATTGAGTTTGGGAGGTAATAGAAGCCAGGCGTTTGGTGGTCCACAGCAGATGTTTAGCTGTAATACAGGAAGGAGATGGAGAGATAGACACAACATGGAAAGCGCATGGATGAGTAATGTCCCTTTCACACCAGTTTAACAGTCTCCAGGCAGAGTACGGCACTGCTCCACAGGAAGAGGTTCATTTGTTCATTAGTATATACGCCAAATGGTTTCAACTGCTGTCTCACATTTCCAGCTTGACAAGAGATTAGGGTTGTCAAAAGCAAATCGGTAACTAACTGATACGAAAACTATCAACAAAAATCTAAAGCAAAAAATCACATAAACAAAAAAATGTGCCCTTTTCTGAAGAGTTGGTGTTGAGCTTTATCTGAACTAGAATAAGACGACACGGTAATATGAAGAAAGGACTAAAAGTGTTTGTTGTATTGTTTTATTGTAATAGTATCTGCAGATCATCAATATAAAAGTGATGCAGTGTAGAGACAGAGAAAAAAAAAAAAAAAACACAGTAAACTTATTACAGAATTGATCCAGTTGTGGTATGTAATTGATGTTATCTTACAAGCAACTAGAACAACTCTGTATGAATAAAACGTCCTCGGCCTACATCAGTCAGTAAATGAAAGATCAATAAAGGCCCAACCAGGCTATTGGCTCAACCGAATCTGAACCTGAATCATGGGACGATACCCATCGGTGGTAATATTCTATACCAGTATCGGTATTGGTGCATCCCTAATTGTAATCCAGTGTTAACAGCGTTACGTAAAAGTGCATTTTTGTGTTTCAAAAATAAGGAGGTTTTCCAGATTTATCAAATTAATATTGTCTTACATGT
This sequence comes from Periophthalmodon schlosseri, assembly GCA_000787095.1. Taxonomy (NCBI): domain Eukaryota; kingdom Metazoa; phylum Chordata; class Actinopteri; order Gobiiformes; family Gobiidae; genus Periophthalmodon; species Periophthalmodon schlosseri. The sequence continues at coordinate 7,296 of KN483747.1, read as the reverse complement.
AATCAGTGTTGGGTAAATACTTACATAGTTACCCATTGACATGACTTCTGCTGTCAGGTAGAGAAGCAGCTTGTAGCAGCACTATGTTACCCATTTGGATTGTTGGCACGATGCCATTTGGCTCAGCTTAAACAACACATTTGTTATTCGCCTCTATTTAAATGTCTGTAATAAAACATAAAAATGCATATTTGATTCATTTATGAAATAATAAATATAATGTAATCTCAAAGTAATGTAACTAAGTCACTTTCTTGGAGCAGTAACTCAGTAGTGTAATATATTACATTTTAACAAGTAACTAGTAATGAGTAACTAATACATTTTTTCAAAGTAACTTCCACAACACTGCATGTAATACAGGACACAAAAATAAGTTTGCTTTTAAAGGTTTTCTGTGTACATTTTTCCTCTGTTTGCTCTCCGTACTAAGTCATTTATTCTTCAGAGCACTATCAGAGTACTATGAAACTACTGCACATCGCATCAGGTTTGTGAAGTTGTAGCGCATCGTTTTGTATCGTGCTTTTATATAGTTATGGAAAACCAGCGTGCGGGAGCATGGGTGACGTAGGCTTAAGGGCTGAGCAGAATCACACAGTTAACCATAGGGAGGGTTAGAATAGGGCCGGGAGAGATCACTAAATGAATCAAACATGCATGAATGACATACAAAACCTCTTCAGGCATGTTTTTTTGATGAGGGAACAATATTATAAAGTGGTAGAAAGCTTAAAAACAAAACTATTTTTACATAACACTCCCTTGAACATCTGCAGATTAGTCGACACATACTGACACTCAGGCTCCCGTCATAATTGCCTAATAAGCAGTTCTTTTGGCACAGGTGAACCTAATCATACCTCTAATATATTTCCCATTTGCCTTGAACTCATAAAAATCAATGAGTTGTGTCTTATTTATCCACACATATTAACGGCGCAATGCTCTCATCAAAGAAAGTTATAGTGCTTATTTTAGGAGTGTAGAAAATGATTTTAGAGATTTGGGGGCTACGCTCGAGTTGAAATAATCTGATGCTAACGGCTAAACAGCTCTCACTTATTTAACATGCGGTTTCAAGGCCCGATCCGGCATATTTTAAATCACTTTGCGTACACGTGCACTAGCTAGCTCAAGGCGCGGGGTACAGCAGTGAAGATCCGGTGGCGGAGACGATAAGGGAAACCATTCCGAATCATTTTTCCAGCGCGCGTAAACATTTATTTTGATGTTACGGAGCGCGGGGGAGGGCCCTGGCTCGGACACGGACCCCATTGCGGAACATTTAGGGTAACGCGACATGACTGATCGACACTCGGCTAATCCTCTTAAAAAAAAACAGTGTCCCCTCTGGTTAAAACTGTTCCCGCCGCGCGCAAGATTACAAGCCAAATCCGAGTTGGGAACGTTACAGCGATTAGCAATTACACAAATATATGGAAAAAAAAAAAGCAGAGGATGCCCTAGCGTTGAGCGATATGGTTTGCCAATGTGGATCTGCAAGCGTTGAGTGTAAGTTGAATGGACACGGGCTAGAATTGGGACAAAGAATTTTTTTTTCTTTTTTCCAAAATACACAAACTCACCAAAGAGGGAGGACGTTTGAATGTTGTTTTGGAAATGAAGATAATTGGGAATAAATGGTGTTGAATAATTCCGTGGGCAGTGACATTCACAACGACGCTAATCCCATTTAGCGAAAGTATAGTCAAGTTTTTAGAGGACAATAGAGGTTGAAGTTTGATTTGGCCACTTGCGATGTACACTGTTGTTGTGTTCTTGCGCAAGACACTTTTACCACTTTATCTCAGTGTTCATGTACATAGGTGAGTGGTTTCTTTACGTACAGTGTCCATGTAGAACAAAGATCGAAGCTAGAACATAAATAGTGAGGCGTAATTTAAACATAATTAAGAAAAAATACTTGCAGTTGACTTTTTTGGTCAGCTTCAAAGGTGGGTCGTACTCATTTACTCTGTTATATTTACTTGAGTAACTTTTCAGAGTACTTTTCGAGCAGCATACTTTTAATTCGACTTAAGTAATATTTTCATTGAAGTAACAGTACTCTTACTCAAGTAAAAGTTTTGGATAGTGTGAGTAAGTCTGCAAGTGACAAAAGCTTTATGTTGACAATATGAAATTATTTGAACATTTGCGTTTCTTGCACCGCTCCTTCAGATTTTTGTCATTTTTGTGTCCATCCTTTGAACGTTCGAACGTACCAGATTTGTCCTTCCAATTACATAAACTTTCTATTATAAATCAGATGTTACGTGCCGACAGTTACTCTTTAAGTTACTCTTACCGCAGGAGTAGTTTCCCTAAATACGTTTTTACTCTCACTTGAGTCATTTCTTTGACGACCACTTTGTACTTCTACTTGAGTAATATTATTTTGAAGAAACATTACTCTTACTTGAGTGCAATTTTTGGCTTTTTTACCCACCTCTGTTCAATTTAAAAGGATCAATCATGTTCATATTTGCATTCAGGATAAGGTGCGTGTATTTTCAAGTTACACTGGGTATTTTGGCCATTTTATGCTGTATCCAGGCCTGAATAACATGTGATCTTTAAGTTTGGTACGGCATCTGATATATGCTATATATGCTGTGTCAAATTGTATAAATCGCTCCTTGCTAATTGGAAGACTATTATAAACAGATGTATAAAGGTGAAAGAGGTTGAAGACGACCTAATGTACCTTATACTGTGGCCAGTCTGAGTATAAAATATAACAGCTTCTAATTTAAATGCTTTACGGCCGTATGGACATTTTGGTTGAATTTAAACCGGTGGAGGACAGGGGATGCTTGGTCAGGAGAAGCGCTCGCCACACCTGCCCTTAAATCACACACGGAGAGACGGGAGGAAGAGAGAGAGAGATGGAGGAGAGGGAGGGAGCGAGAGAGAGGTGTGAAGACAGGAGAGAGAAGGGAGAGAAAGTAACTGGAGGGAAGGAGAAGCAGAGGGAGAAAGGGAGCGAAACAGAGAGGATAGCGGGGAGAGCGGTAGAAAGGGGTTGAAGGAGAGGGGGGGAGATGGAGAGAGAATGGAGTAACAGAGGAGGAGAAGTAGAGGGTGAGAGCGAGAAAAAGAGGGGGTTGGGTGGGAGAAAGTGAGGAGGAGAGAGAAAGTGTTTGAGGGACAGAGGGGGAGGTGGAGAGCGAGAGGAGGGAGAGGTAGAGGGAGAAAGAGAAATAGAGTATTAGTAGAGCGGGGAAAGATGGCGGCAAGAGAGGTACAAGGGGGTTGAGGTGAGAGGGGGGAGATGGAGAGCGAGGGGAGAGAGAGTAACAGGAGGAAGGGAGAAGTAGAGGGTGAGAGGGACGGAGAGAAAAAGAGGGGGTTGGGCGGGAAAAAGAGAGGAGGAGACAGAAAGTGGCTGAGGGAGAGAGGGGGAGATGGAGCGCGATGGGAGGGAGAGTAACGGGAGGGAAGGAGAAGTAGAGGGAGAAAGCGAGAGAAGGGAGGGTAAGCAAGAGAGGGGGGATGGAGAGAAAGTGGAGCAGGGGAGGCCTAATTGGAGTCGGCTCAGGAGGAGTAGAGAACCAACCTTTAACTCTCCACTTTAGCGTGCAGACCACAGGCCTTCTCATCTCACAAAAGAGAAACCAGAAAGCCACAGTCAGGCTCTGCTGACAAAAGCCAGTTTCATTTTAAAATAAGAACTGTTTTGGTCAAGAGATTATGTTTATGTAAGAATTTTCACAGCAAATGATCTCCAACATCTTCAAACGCAAGCGCAAACTAGTGTTGTCACGATACTAAAATTTCAAACTCGATTTAGATACTAAGGTTTAGACTCAATATTCAGTACCGATTCCGATACCACAATGATAAAAAAAAACCCCACTCTTTATTTAGACAATAGAATGTGATTGTCAACATTAAATCATAGTACTTTCTTTTATATCACCTTACCTTATACTTGTCTATGTGGTTTTATACTTGTTCTGATACAGCTCCAGATCATTCTTAAGATATCTAGTTTTCGATACTTTTGAGAACCCTGGTGCAAACTGTTGTTGTGTCTTTAGGCAAGACACCACCCATCTTGCAGGTGAATGCGGTGTGCGCGTGTGTGATTGGTATTGGCCGGACAAAATCTGGAAGCGACCGAGCATCTGGAAAAGCGCTACGTAAGACTAATGCATCGTCATTATTATTATTTTTGAAATATCTTGGAAACATGCATTATTGTTGTTTGTCACATCTCCACTGACATGTAACACCTGTGTCCATGGAGATGGATACGTTCATTGTCATACTGTGGAACATTCTAGTCAAAGCAAAAACATCCACATCAAGACAAGCGAGTTACGTAGTGCGCCTATAAAGAATAAAAAAAAATATAGCCTTTATTATTTTAATTTATTGGAGCATGTTAAAAACTGTTTTGAATGTTAAAAAGTCTTAAAAATGGTTTGCCGTGGTCCAAATTTATTTCTCACTTACCTTATACACGCACTTTTTACAACTCTCTACATTACAGTAAAGCTAATAACAACTAGCATGTTAACGTGGACTTCCTGATTAGCAAACAGCGGGCATATTTTGACCTCAAGAGCAACTTATACTATGTACTATACTACAAATTTTGCTGAAATAAATGGGAGAAACACAGGAGAAGTACATACAGAATTCCCAGTGTTTTTCTATGGCCTGGGCTGGTTTTCGGACGCGTCAGAATTCCTCCTCCGTTCCAAGGGAAGCGAACGCAGCGTGATGTGTCCCGCTCCGAAGCTAATTCACAAACCTTCAACACAGAAAAAAAAATAAATCATAATAATCAGGCCATTTTCTAATCGCAGGCTTCGAGATACCAGTCAGAATTCCATTTTATGCCTTGTCGAACTTTCACATTTTAAAATACCAGGGATGATTTCTGCTCCTTGAATATTTCATAAGCATTCATATTAGATATCTTATAACTAAAGGCGTGCAGTGAGTTTTATAGTCTGTATCATTTAAACACATGAGAGAATGGCCTTATTAAAGTTCGTGAGAAATACAACACAAGGGAAAGGAACTGTGAATATTTTAACATTTTGCACATTAAAGGGCCTGTACCTGACTTATATTTCTTCTAGTTCAGGGAAAAGTAGTTTGACTATACATTTTAAAAGGCATCTCAGGCATTTCGATACTGACGAAAAAAGTGTGGATTCTCATGCAAACATATTGTCATTTATAATCTCTCACAAACTGCATTAATCATATTCGAATACATTTTTAGAAATACATTGTTTGTATTTTACTTTTTTATATTCGTTTTTTGTAATAGTTCTGGTTCTGGTTGATTAATGGGCAAACTCTGAATGGATATCACGTTGCTAAAGGGAGAGGGAGTGCGTGATGTTAAGGTTTTGCCAGGTGACTTTTAAAGGTGTTCAAAGTCAGACTTAAAATGATTTCAGTCGGTACTTTTTATACTGGGTTGCGTTGGGTTTTAAAGTCCGATATTTGTGTAGATGATTAGCTCCGCGTGGGTGGTCAGCCGGAGTGAGGCGGGTCGCACTGCTACGATTACGATAAATAAGGACAAATCGTTGGCGTTGTCCACGTTCCTCAAGCGTTTTCCATTTAAGATGTTGGAGCGTAGATGTTACACTGCTCTTTGGATCATAGTCAGGAGTTACAAAAAGTTAAGAGTGGATTAGAGCGAAAATCATAATCGTCTTTATACGCAAAGGTAAAATGATGTACAGTAGTGGAGCTTCAACTCATTTTAATAAAAAAAAAAAAACATATTCATTTCGGTGTGTGTGATCGCAACATGCCGTTAAGGTTGGGCACCGAAATGCTGCTCCAAGACCCAGAAAAACATTCATTCGGTGCCAACCTTGGCTTTAAATCTTTTTTTTTTAACTTAATATTGGCTGTTAATTTACATTTTAAAAAATTCAGGCACCGAAAAAAGAAAAATTCAGATATTGGATTGAAACGCAGGTGTCATTAAGGTACTAGTATCAGGGAAAAAAATCAAATGGTGTCCAGCCCCACATGCCACAGTATTACTTTATGTCGGATCGAAACAAAAAGAAGACAAGAAAGAAGCAACTAAGTGGGACTGGCAGTTCATTCTGAAATGCAACAAAAATAAGACAAATTTATTATTTTATTCATGGTCGAAATCCCTGCTGTGGTAAATATTTGCAGATAAGGACACTTTCCGAGTGGCTCATACCGTGGAGCCCTGTTGCCGTGGAGCCTCGTTGCCGTGGGCGTCGCGTATTATGCCTGAGGAAAAGAACCAGGCCCCGTTCAAACATGGCCGCCATTAACTCCCAGGCTCCTCCACTGCATCAACACTTCATAAGAGTGACCCAGGAGGGGCATCCTGTGCTTTCAGTTCAGTCAAAGGAAAGAGATGCAGAATAACAAGTAGCAGGATTTCTGGATTTAAATATGTTCTATTCATTTGTACTTGAACACATTCAGGGTGTATTGTGGTTAAGCATTTGGCCATGAACCAGAGGGAAGCCAGTTCAAATCCCGCTCATGTGCACGCTGTCGTACTTCACTCTGCTCACATTAGTTGAAGTCATATATCTGGTAACTGGAAGGGAAACAAATTTAGCTTTTGGATTTATAAAGTAAGACTAAAGAACTGTTGTTTCATATAAAAAGAGGAATAAAAAAGAGGGAAGTTCAATCTACCTGTTCATCATGGGTTTCAGGTTCCTCATATATGTAACATTCAGATTGTTCACCACCACCAACATAGACGATAAACGATAATATTAAAACAAATTTATGCCACTAACACAATAACCCTGAAACAGGAGCAAAATTTTACACTTTAGGAGTTAGTTTGTAGCTATAACGACTCAGTAGTTATTCATTCAACCCTCTACAGCTCAAATCTAAACACAGTACCGAAAAAAGTTCCCCACCAGCACAAAGAAAAAGTACCCGTGATACATGTTGACTCCCGAAAATGATTGTTTCATCTATCAAATATTGAAGTTGCTATAGTAATTATTGCGATTTTTCATCATTCTGAAACCCATGGACAGCCTTACCAATAGTAAGTAATAGAAATAAGACTTGATGACCTAAAATACTACAAACCAAAAACTAAAAAATCACTATCAAATTAGTTCCAAATGTACTTTACTGCACGTCTCTTTATTTTGCCATTGGTCTTCGCCTGTACCTGGCTGCTCACTCCTCCATTACTGCTACTTACTTAAATGTCATCACCTCACCCTCCGCTTTGCCCTTTGACCCTTGCTCTCGATAGGGCACAGTATATAAACTCCATATCCTCCCCCCTCTCCCTCT
>KN483745.1:3616-23015 GCA_000787095.1 Periophthalmodon schlosseri | reverse complement strand
GGTCAATCTATGTTCCTACCCTCACCTATGGTCATGAGCTTTGGGTAATGACCAAAAGGACAAGATCGCGGGTACAAGCGGTCAAAATGAGTTCCGCAACGTGGCTGGGCACTCCCTTAGAGATAGGGTGAGGAGCTTGGTCACACGGGAGGGGCTCAGAGTAGAGCCACTGCTCCTCCACGTTGAGAGGAGCAGCTGAGGTGGCTCGGGCATCTGCTCCGGATGCCCCCTGGACGCCTCCCTGGGGAGGGGTTCTGGACATGTCCCACCAGAAGGAGGCCCCGGGGAAGACCCAGGACACGCTGGAGGGACTATGTTTCTCAGCTGGCCTGGGAACGCCTTGGGGTCCCACCGGAGGAGCTAGAGGACATGTCTGGGGTGAGGGAAGTCTGGTAGTCCCTGCTTAGACTGCTGCCCCTGCGACCCGGCCCCGGATAAGCGGAAGAAAATGGATGGATGGGGTAATGACTAAACCATCAAAGTCTGTGTATACGAGTGAAAGCATCTCAGTAAAATCATCAATAAAACTTATGCAGTGCTGGGGAGGTTTGTATATGACTAAGTAGAGTGTGGAGGGTGATTGTTTTAGCTTCATTTTAAAGGAAACATACTCAAAAGATGAAAACACCCCAAATGACAACCTGTGAGTTACTAAATTATTAAAAACTGCACACACACCTCTTTAGTGTGCTCGTGTTTCAGATTCAAATTTGATGTTGATTCCACTAGAACAGCATTGCCTGTGTTTTTGTCAAGCCATGTTTCGGTTAAAAACATAAGCTCAAGCTATGATTGGATGTTATCTTCTTACAGGTAATGTGAACTTAATTTCTCTGACTTTCTCTGAATTTCTTCCGTTAACCAGTCTAATACTCAGTGGTGGATGAAGTACTGAATTTAGTTTTTAAGTAAAAGTGTAGATACAGAAACAACAAAAATTAAAAGTAAAAATATCACATGAAAAAATCTACTTAAATAAAAGTACCCATTTAAAAGATTTAAAATGTACTTTAAGAGTAAAAAGTAAAAGTATTTCAGTGTTGTTGATTAAAAAATGATACACATTTTGGTCAACAGTAGTAATACGAATCAATGTCTTAATTATTCTTATACATTTTGTGTATTTATTTTTGGTTGCTCAAAGCCGATGCTTGACCTCAAAAACTTTAGTCAGGATGTTACCGCGAACATGGTAAAAAATAACCCCTCAAATCATATGAAAAGCACTTTTTACTTTTCAGTCCAGTTCAAAATGTAGTGAAGTAGAAAGTACAGATTCCTGCTCTCAAATGAAGCAGTGTAGTGAAGTAAAAGTGAAGTAAAAGTATCCACTGTAAAATGTACTTAAGTAAAGTACAGATACCTAAAAATTCTACGACTTGTACATTACCTTCCATTTATAAATAAATGTTTACCACACTATCCCACTAAACCGAGTCATAATTACAAAACATTAAAACCTGCAAATCTACTTTAAATACTGCTAGATATTAGTTTGACAAAATGCAGATTTGCCTTTTGAACCCATAAAACTCTCTCTCTCCCTCCCTACCGTGCTGTGGTCTGCTCTTTCGCATCACGTAAGAATTTAATAACTGCTGACATTTTGGAAGGATGTTCTTTTTGTTTTTCTAAACCTCCACAAATATCCACAAATTGTTCTTGGTCCAAATGCTGAAACTAAAGAAAAAGAACAATTGATTAGATGTATAGATTTTATGTTCCGGTCAATACAAGATATGTTCACGCTCAAAGGCTGTGTTAGTCATATTGTGTTAAAGAGCAGTGGTGGAACGTGACGAAGTTAAAGAGTAAAGTACTGCACTTAAGTATACATTTTAGATATCTGTACTTTACTTAAGTAGATTTTAAAGAGGATACTTTTTACTTTTACTTAACTACAAGTATCTGTACTTTCTACTCCACTACATTTTTGAACAGGACTGAAAAGTAAAAGTATTTTTCATCATTTTTTGAGACCTGTTGATAAGGCTGAGGGTTTATTGGTAATACGTTCATAATTTGAGCAAACAAAAATATACAAATATAAAAACAGCTAGAAAAGAAATATTGATTCTGTTGTTTCTATTGAACAAAATTCAGCACAAATCTTTATCAAAAGCACTACATTTGAAGTTTTATTACATCTCAAATTCTGTACAAAATACTTTTACCTTTTACTCTTAAAGTACATTTTAAACCGGTACTTTAATACTTTTACTTAAGTAGATTTTTTCATGTGATACTTTTACTTTTAATTGAGTATTTTTTTGCTCCGGTATCTGTACTTTTACTTAAGTAACAAAATTGAGTACTTCTTCCACCACTGTTAAAGAGGTGCCTTTCTTTGACCTGTATGCTGAGTAGGAGGGTTATTTTTAAATGTTAACTTGTAAATGATTTTGAATTTGACAGAAATGCTGATGAAGCTACCTCTCTGATAAGACACTGCAGTATTTATGACCTGCGCCTAAAATAGCATCAACCATGAACATCCATAAACATGGTTCCTTATCATGTACAATCTGTATCCAAACATACCTGGAGTTGAGTGTATTTCATTCATGCTCATTTTAGTAACATTTTTTTCTGTAACGTAATCGGTTTTTGCCAACTAACGTCACGGAGGTCAGAGAGGGCTGATTACACATTTATATCAGGGCAGTCGGTGTCATATTGGTTCTTTTTATATGGCTTTTCATTGACTTTAAAGTGAAGAGAGGGTTATTAATTTATCACTGGAAAGATGAAATTTTTCCAAAAACTGGTTCAATACTGATATTTGGACAGTTAATGCGTGTTTCCTTTGGAGTTTACTTTTTACCAACTAGAACCAATATGGCGGCAGATGGCAAAAACCAGTACAGTAGTAAGTGACATAAGGATCAAGGATCTAAACAACTTTATATAGATACAAAGAACATGTTTAAATGAAATATAGCTTCTACTGATAAGAATTGCAACGCAGATTTATTTTTCATTACAAACCCATTGGACATGATGATAGGTTGTTTATGTTATAATGTACTGTTTGGGTTCTCAAGACGATTATCCAATCAGAAAGCAGAATGAGCCTCACAAGAGTCTCTCAGTTGGGTTGCCAGTTTCAAAGCTGAAATCCAGTTGGTTTAAACTAGAAGGACTCTCTCTGATCTGAATCCTCACTACCTAAACTCCAGCACCTGCAGACAACCATTAATCAGTGCCAGTGCAGCCTCTGCAGCTCAGTGAGTGAATTCTGGAGGTTCTGAGCTTTCACATGAGGCAAGGTCTGTCCATTTACTGGGAAAATGTATCTGTCCTCTATCTGAATCTAGTACTTTAAAAAAAAACAATAAGAGTGCAGGCTACATCGTTCCTTTAGTAAAACGTATTATGACAACCAACTTGTGTTTAAACAGCTAAAGTAAACCATTGGGGTCTCAGAAACAATCATTATAAACTTTTCACTACATATATTTACAAAAACATCTTCAGTATAATCATGAATCACCAATTAGCAGTAAACAAATTTGTCTCTGTCCACTGTATATCATTCCTTGTATACATCGCTCACAATCCTTCGCGTTGACCTGACTGCGGCTCCCTGTGGACAAAATGGCGGCGTGATCTTCTCATGCTCCATCCCTCCAGCGGGGCACCCAAAGGACACGACAGCCGTGTGTAAATGTGGGTGCGCAGGGGCGCTCATGCATGGCCCGCTTAAGTGAAGTCCCAGCACGCCTCCAGACCTCCTGAGGATAGAGCCAAGGACACCAGGGAACAGCTTCAGGCAGATACATGCAGCCGTTTACCAGCCAGAGAATACACAGGAGGGACAAAAGCAGTGGAACAAATCCTTTCATATCAACGCTGGAAAGATGTGGGAATTCAACCAGGAAGAATGTATTTTCACTCACTATGTTTACATGCATGACAGGAAAACCGGATAACTGGCCTAGTCCAATTTAAACCGATTTATCAAAATGCATGTAAAACTGGGAACTATGATTGAGGTGTCATGGTTTGAATCTCCCAGGTCCCAATAACACATCTAAAGAAGCGGTATGTACTCGGATATCAACTGCATGTAAAAACGCAGTTTAGGAGAGGTGCTCAACTGTACAAGGTAAGAAACAGCCAGGAAAATATTGGACGTGTACCCACTTGTTTTAGATCAGCAGCAATGACAAACTGCACTCCTCTACTGTGGACTAACACATGTTTTATTGTTTTGGTCCACTAAAAGTTAAAGTGAAAGTAAAAACTATTGGAGTTTCAATGTGTTTATTTGTGAAACTCCTCTACTGTGGACTAACACATGTTTTATTGTTTTGGTCCACTAAAAGTTAAAGTGAAAGTAAAAAGTTTCAATGTGTTTATTTGTGAGCAATGTCTAATCCATGTCTGAAAATCAAGTGCTCAACATAAATGAGATGTCGCTTATCTACCTGTAAGAGGTAATGCTAATTTACTAGATGCACTTCAATGTCTCTTTACCCCCCGTTAGAACCTATTTGGTTCTTTGACTTGCATAGAGACTGGGGCAATAGTGGTATTAAAGTTTTTGGAGCATGTGATCCTAGTGACTGTCAGACTTACAGCTTGCTACCATTGCCAGTCAACCAGTCAAACTTTGGATCATTCTCCGTGGAGAGAACAAGCAGGAGAAGACCCTCCAGGCCAAATACGAGTCAGGTTTTTTGCTACATTCTAATATTTGTTTATAATATTTTTTTTACCCACTGACAGACAACGTCAATATTGTGAACTTAACCAAATCTTTGTACTCTGTATAGTTTAGTTTAAGTATATTACTTACTTTTATAGTATATTTTTGTAGTTATTATGTTATTATGTTAAATTTCCACCGCATAATATTTCAATCAAATAATAAACTAAATGAATAGCCTTAATTTTAATATGGGTGTTTCCATTGCAGTAAAAACCTTTAAAATATGCATCCTTACTGTCCGCAGGCTCGCCTCTCCAGAAACCTGACCAGTAAGTCCATGGAAATGTTATTGCTTTGCCTGGTGATGTTCAACGGAATGGGAAAAAATGACAGTACAATATAATAGAATTCCTATAGTTAAACACTGAGCTGGAGACAGGTCGGAATTCTGTGGTGTAATTTGCTGTTTAACTGTCAGATTGCAGATTTGTTGATCTGGTTTATGGTTAATAGCTCTGTAATTACTGGGCCTATCCACATGAAACAAATGTCGGCACAAAGTTCAACGTCTTGTCTGACAGCACACATAAACAAATTACTTTTTATTTTCACAAAGTGGTCCCATTATTCAACCCCGAAGATGTGATTGTCGTCAGTTGAAAGGACTTTAAGCCACAAGATTAATATGACATGTTTGTGGAGCCAATCTCTAACAAATAATGATAAGGTTCAACATTTGTGAGTCAGTTTAGATATTTCTTTCAAAAACACTTAATCTCCCACAGAGTTATAGTCCCTGCCCTTCATCTAATATTATGATATCAAATTCTAGAACGTGAGCGCAAACTATTGATACTTTGCAGTGACATCACACTGGGGGTGTTGTACATGTATCTCTATTGGGTGAATGTTCAGCAGTTACCATGGAGAGACAATGCACGTATTAGCAAACGCAGACAAAACAGTTTTAAGACTCAAGAAAAAATACAAAATGGATTTAAACAACACATTTTCAGGAGCCTGTGATCAATACGAGCCTTCATGGTCATGTTCATGTGTTTGATTTTCAATAAAGAAAAGAGTGACAGCTGAAAAACGGTTGGCTAATGCTAGTTAGCTTGTAACTGTAACTTTATGTATGAGACTTGTTTAACAGCACAGATCATCTCACCTGTTGTAGTTCCAATCAAGTTAGCTGTTTCTGGTAAGATTGTGTTCCAATAATGTTCAGGTTAAGTCTCACTTGAGTAACAGAACTTCAGACAGAGCTGTGCTTACAGTTAGCTTCACACCCCCAGGGAATGTTGATGACGTCAGCTGATGACAGTATCAACTGTGAATTTCTATAGCAGAGTTGCAAATGCGTAACACAGCATTCACTGGCCTGCAGCGTTTGGCCTAAAATCTTTCAGTTCTTCAATACCAGCCATTCTACTACCCAGCATTGCAACACACATCCATGCATCCAGTTCGCATTCAGCCTTCTCCCTGTACCCTCACCCATCCTGCAGTTCCCCCCTTCCTCCTGTACGGGGCAGCAGAGATACAGGCCTCTTGTACTGTATGCTGCATTCCACACACACGCGTCACCCATGCTAACATGGAGGCTGGTTCTCCCTCTCTCTCTCTCAGCCATCACTGCACCAGCAGCTAAAGCGTGTGGACAGGAAGGAGGAGGGCAGACGGTGACGCGTGGAGGATTGTTATAAATCTGTGTACAGTGGAACAAAGAGATTCCATCCAAGCACGGAGCAGCCGGAAGAGTGCCCGGTGACAGAGTCGACACATGCGCCCGGCTTGATTGATAGCAATATTTCCTTCAAAGAATTGGTTGGATTGAGGTTAGGAGCCGGGGAAGCATGAGAGTTCTTGAAAACTAACGAATAGAGATGTAAGTCTGTCCTTGAGGAGAGATGGGGGAAGTGTTTGTACATGACAGCAAAATGTCTAATGTTTCTTGGATGGATTGACAATATTTCAGATAGAATGACGTCATTATTTCATTTATACTGCTTCTGAAAGAAAATTTCCAAACAAATAAAACAACATCCACCAGTGTTGCACCTTATCAATTGTTGTTGTTGGCGATTAGGTTCACAAACATGCTGTACTGGATTTATGGCTGAAAGCTTTTTCAATTGTCACCAATCATGCTTATGTGTCACCTCATTTTGAAGCTAGTCTGAAAAGAAAGTTTGCTTTTGCTGATAGAAAATACATTAAACTTGATGCCAGTTTTTGATTAAAGTGAAGAGACATTAACCATAAACCATAGATACAGATACCAATATCTGCATTTTGACATTAAACGTCTGCTATGTAACTTTTCTGGAGCTTCCACCACCTTCTTGTCTCATGGAAATGTTACTGTTTTGCCTTGAATGTTCCACAGTATGGCATAAAATGTATTCATCATGATAAAGACCAGCAGGTGACTCCTTGCCTGGAATCCAGAATAAACACTTCTTCAATAAGAATACGAATACGTGAGTCTTGTGATTGACAGGTGGATTAGCCAATCAGGGAGATGCATGGTCCATGCATATCAAAACAAATATGGCTCCTTACGAGAAAAAAAATAAAGAGAAAATAAATCACACATCATCACAAGAGACTGAAAAATATTGCGGATTTCTACAGAATCAGTGAGTGAAGAACTAAACTCTGTTAATCTGGCATGAGAGAAATTAGTTTTGTCTGTAAATGAGGGGTGATCAATGAGCTTCTTCGCTTCACATCACTTTGCGTCACTGAAAAAACCCATATCTGATTGGATGGTCACACGAGACGCAGCAGATGGACAGACTGATATCCCTCTGTATAAAAAATACATAGAAATATCATTCTCTCTACCATCTTCAACCATAGAATTCTGACCTGTCCTCCACCCCAGTTTTAAATTAATGACATTCCAATATTGTGATGTCACATGAACCCAACCTCTATGACAGCAGAATGAAATCTTTCTGAGCGATTCTTCCAGCAACTATGGCTCTTTGGTCGACCAAGCAAATATTTTTCCTTCAAATTCCATAATCCATTTCTCTGAGTGACAGGCCTCGGAGGCTCCCCCAACAGGTGGCGCATAATAATCTCATTCTTTCTTCTTTTTTGGCTGTTCAAAACCAGGAAAATGAGGGGGGCAAATGTAATTGAGAACACCTGCAAACCTCAACAGCTTGACATCTGAATAATACATATTAATCCGGTGATGCAAAATATGTAGCATGCTAATTGAGTAAAGCGGGTGGATTTTCATTTTGGAAGAAAAAAAAAACCAACTTGACGATTCCTGGCTGTGTTTTCTCATAAATAGATTCATGAGGTTTGTACAAGGTCCGCTGAAACTAACTTCAGGCAGTTGGAGTACGCTAACAGGATTTGCCTGTAGGTGCATGGGAGTTAAATGTTGTTCCTAGCGTTTAGCCTTTACCTTTGCTAGCATCGAACACCTGCCGAGTGACGGTGGAGCGGCCTCCACGCAGATTACAAAGGGCTGGCCGGGATATGCAGAGTACATGTGCGGAGGGAGGGGGAGGGCGTGTGGGGATTCCTGTGTACTCCCCCAATGAGGTGGTCTTTGCCCCCAGGTTTAATAATAAGTGCTTGATTAATGGCTTGTGTGTTATGAAGGGAGGGGGAGGAGCAAACCAAGGCAGAGGAAAACACTGTGCAAACACTGCTATACACAAGCATGGCATGTCATAGAACAGAACATACCTACAGCTTTTTGTCTTATTTAAATAAATATATAAAAAGTGAAATGATACAACTTCAACTCCTTGTCTCTGAGTGGGTTTAATCTGGATACTCCTGTTTCCCCCAGAGGACACATTTCCTCAAATTGTCGTGCATTATGTAACTTTTCAAGTGGGGGTTCCGCCACCTGCTTGTCACCGTTGAAATGTTATTGCTTTGTGTGGGAAAAAGATAAAAACTTCAAAAAGATGCATTCTCACGGTGAGTGGGATCGTCCCTCCACAGATCTGACATGTAACCTGCTTGTCTCTGTGGAGAGTCAACGTCACAATGGGGAATATTCCAGGCGAAGCAATAACAGCTCCGTATTTTCTTCATTACTATATTATTATTCACAAGAAACAAACAGTTAAGTTCTATTCTCTAAAATAGGTTATAATCTATAGAATTTGTCATTACATTCCTCAGCAGTTTTCACCCCATTAACGACATTTCAGCTTTGTTGTACCTATAGCAACAGTTACACGTTTTTTCTTGGCAATTCATTATGAAGCCTTACCCTAGAGGTCTATGTACTCTTGGTCATAGATTATCAAGTGCCTTGCTCATTAACTCATGCGTGAAGGCTCTACTCCCTGCAGAAGGTTCAAGGAGCACCGAGCTGAGATCTGTGCCAACGGTTATTCCACTCTCACAAGAACAAGTGGGAGTTTCATAGTTCACTTTGAGTTCAAGTTGATTACCATGGCAACTGTAATCAAATGGGGACTTTTCAGAGCAAATATAGATGTACAGAGTGACTTGCACTGATATTTCTTTCATCACAGCAGTGTTTATGATAACGGCACTTCAAGAATTCATGTCTGTCTTGTGGGTTTTGGAGGTGTTATCATGATTTGTTCTCTTTGGAACCAATGTTAGTTTAGTAAACGGAAGTGTATGTTGCCTATGCTCTTACTGTTTTCAAAAAGGTACCACAACCACAACTGAACTGAACTGTTACCAGTGCCATAAAGGGCCCATATTATGTTATTTTGTGATCTGTGTTATAATGTTGTTTCATCCTGCTGGTCAAACGCGTTGGCGTCCCACCTCATGTAATAATGGACTTTTAATATTATCAGTCGGTGTGCCTCGGGTTTGTACCTTGCCCATTTTTACATTCTGCTGAGATTTGAACTCAACCCTCGAAGAGCACATGTACTGCGTTTTTAAAGATATTTTTTATGACTCAGTGAAGCCCCTCCTTACCTATGATACCCTATGTTTCATTCACACGTTCAACACACAAAACCTGCATATTTAAGTTGTGCTCTTCTCTCAAACAGAAAGCACAGCCTTCAGAGTGAAGAGCCAGGAACAGAGTGAAGAGCCTCACAACCCCCCTGGACCCTGATTAGCTCTGTAGAAGCTGGTTCAGGGCTGTCTCAGGATGTCTGTCTCAGGCTTGACACTGGACTTATAAACCAGTTCTCTGACCTGCCGTCCTGCTCATTGACTTTAAAGCGGCTCTGCTTGTGTACAAGTCTCGCCATGGCCTATCAATGTATCAAAGTACATCTTGGTGCCATATGAACCATCTCGCATTCTCTCGGACCTCAGGGACTGTGCCCAGTGGCCAGAGACTAAACATGGGGAATCAGCATTTCAGTTTTATGCAGCTAAAATCTGGAACTTTCTGAACTTCCTCTTCTTGAAGATGTGAGGGAGGCCTCTGCTCTGACAATGTTTAAATCCAGGCTCAAAACAGTTCTGCTTAGCTGTGCATATGGCTGGAAGGTTTAAGGTTGAAGAACAATGAGGAGTGACTAGAGCTTGGCCTGAAGTTTTAATTGACTTTACAACAAAAGTATGAATGAAACAGAAAACAACTGTTATCTTTTTAATAAGAAAATCAAGTGCATATTACTTGGAGTGTAAATCACCACAGTAAAAGTCAATTTAGTATAATATATGTTCTTACCTAATAGCCCCTTTCAAGACTCTCAAGGTCACCTTACAAGTTAAAAGACAATAAAATCACAGAAATACAAGGTAAAAACCCCAAAAAAGAGACAGAGTACACAGGGCTAAACAAACAGTGGATGGGTCCAGGTGGTTCAAGTCTCATAGGCCAGTCTGAAGAGGTGTGTTTTTAAATGGGTTTTTAAAGAAGAGAGGGAGTCTATGTTACGGATGGATGATCCAGAGTTGGAGGACACAGAGACTGAAGGCTCTGGCCCCCATAGATGACAGGCGGGCAGGAGGGGTAGTCAGGAGGTTGGCAGAAGATGAGGGCAGGGAGAAGGAGGGAATGTAAGGGTGGAGGAAGTTGGACAGATAAAGGGGTGCTAGAGCTTTGTAAGTGAAAAGAAGGATTTTATAGTCAATAATAATGCATGTTTAAGTAATCTAGCAATATCTCCCAGGCCCTATTTGAACCCATCTTATGGTTAGCAGTACGATCCTATCCAAAGCTCAGCTCACAAACCTACGTCACCCATGCTCCCACACAACAATTTTCTATAAAGATACAAAAACTTGATACAAAACAATATATTACAACTTCACAATCCTGATGCGATGTGCAGTAGTTTCATTAGCGGGATGCACGCTTTGCACGATTGTGTTGTGACAGTGCTCGGAAGGAGGAGTGACTTAATGCAGGGAGCAAAGGAAGGGGAGACTCAGAGCATCAAAAAATGAAAGTGAATCTTATAAAATATGAATATGTTGTTTTCAGTGAATATAGCATTTTAAGGTAACAGTGATCTAAATATGTTAATATGTGAAATGCCACATATGTCTATTAATTTGGCATTTTTGAACAGGAAGTCAATGAACCCATTTCTATTACTAAGCCATTTTAGATCTATATAGCTATTTACAATGTATAAAATGTTAAATAATTATCTACGTATACTAACAAACACATTACAAACTTTTGACTCTTTGAAACACTCCCACAATACCCCTCTGATCTCTGGAGGCGAGTTGTGTAAGCTTTTTGCCTCTTCACCTCTGCTGGGCGCATCACTGCAACAGCACAAGTAAACATCCACGCACGTAAAGTAGTTCTTTCGTCTGTTTGTATATCCACTTCATAATCCTGAGTGCGCCGCTTTGTTTGCCTTGGAGTGCATTCCGCGTACAGAAAGTGAAATCATGAGGCACCCCACTTGACAGTGCTTGGTAATCAGTGATGGGAAATCTGAAAATGGTGAGGGTGGGGGGTGGAGAGGGGTGTTTGGCAGCTAGCTTCGTGTTCTGAGCTTAGCAGCAGCTTCCCTGGTAAGATCCCGTGAAAGCTGGTTCTGTGTCAGGAGCTAGGGCGGGTGCTTAGTGCGCTGAGAATCAAGATGGCCGCTGGGTATTGGAGACAGCAAATTGGGGGATTAGGAAGATGAAGATGCCAAATGACTGGTGTCTTGATGCAATGTGGAACCAGGCTGCGGTAAAGACTTACAGATTTCATTTAATATGTTTGTGGGTTTCATATATAGATAGCTTCTTTTTTTGTTGTGGAATGTGGAATTAATTGATAAATTATCTCTTTTACTAGAAAAGCAAAGAGATTCATATAAATTTCTAAAAAATAATCACTTGGATTAATTCTGGCATATTGCAAGGTTGACAGTGGTAAAGTAAGCCGTAATTAATTTGCTCACTTGTAGGTGGTAACAAAGCCGCATCTGCCCTAGACAGATGGAAACCTTGCCTGATTAGTCTGTTATTATGTTCATACCTTAATTTAGGGACAAAACAGTGAAATAAAAACACCATAATCATGTAGAGCGGGTTAATAAGAACATTTTAACACCAAAATGACGAGCCTGACAGCAGCAGTTGCAGAGAGAGGGCAAAGATTTTTCAATTGCAACCAGAGGTCGAAGGAACCACTTTGCATTCATGCTCATATTCTACTTGTAATGTGGCGGCTAACGTGTTAGCTATGTCCATTTATATATACAGTCTATGGTCAGGGCAGTTTGAGGAGAGGAACAGCCCTCAGGACAAAAGTGTCCCTCCTCTGTGTCCTGCAGCATCACAGCAGCCTCCAGGGGGTACCAGGTGAACTCTAGAGTCACAACCGAAAAGCCTCTCCTGAGCTCGGAGATGAGCTAGCTCCTTGCATAGTCTCCATGGATACAGGAAAAACAAACAGCTCATTTCACACAGTCCAACATTCCCTAATTTCTGTCCTTTGAACTGTACATGCCACATTTCTTAGCTGGTTAAAATCCAATGGTAGGATGTTAAAAACCAAAAATGTTCCAAAAAGTGTTCAGTGTGCCAGCCAGATAAGCACAAGAGCAGCCAACCAAGATCAAACCACATACCCTCTGGTTATTATACGGCAGCTACATCACCTAATTCACTGTCGAACCTACGTCAGGATTTTATCACAAGCACAGTGTTATATTGTCATGCAATATAACACTTAAAAGCCAGTTTAAAGCTTTTACCTTGATATTACAAATTTTATATTGACTTGCTTTTTCTTCAATTCAGTGTCTTTTTCTATGGGTTGGAATTTGACTCAGTAAAAATGTTTGTGGTAGAGTAGGCTATCATCTTCTTGCAGGAGAAACTTGCTCATGCCCAGCCAAAAAAAATTATTTTTGTCAAACGTCAGGACTTGTTAGGAGTCGACAGGAACAGACAGGAACAGGAAGCGTCGAAAGTACGGGAAAATGTAAAACTCATGAAAGTGCCTTAAACATGTACCAATGAGTACTCACATGTTCTGCATTTTATACTTGTGTGTTTGAGTTTTAGAATAATTTATTGTAGTGAGTTACATTAAACCCTTTGAGAAGAATGAACTTTAGGGTTAACAGTGTATAGTCCAAAATCAAATCAGCATTCGGCTCACAGGGCCTCACAAAATTGTTAATTTAAATAACAGACATAATTAGAAAAAAATATATATAAAAATATTCACCAGCATGTGCACACGAACTCCATAAATCTCAATCTCGTTTGCTGCATACCTTTTAAATACCAGGTTTGAAAGGGGCCTAATAGATTCCTTTGTTCCGAACCATAATCCAATCTGACAGTGTCAATTTCCAATGCAAAGTAAAGCTAACCTCTTTGAATACCTGGGTTAATTCAGCATGGCATATTCATTTTAGCTGTTTCAACCGTCATTTTTCACAAACATTAGTGTCAAGATTCATGTATGAAAAATTAAGATCTCATGTCAGCTGTATGGTGATTGGCTATTACACTTGTAATGACGTTACATCAAATCAACTGACAGTATGCTGTAGGCATAAAAAGAATTATTTACAATTAAATCATGCATCTTGGAATAATCTTTATTCTCCTGCATTCAAGATTCCATCTCAGTTTCACCTACCACAAAACATGCCCAATGGTCTGTACTTTCTTCATTCCTGATTTCTGTGTGTATTTTTAAACTACATACAGGAATCCAAAGTGTCGCACAGCCATTTTGAATTTTTAAAAGTTAAAAATAATCATAATAATAATAGCCCTCTAGACCAATTTCTATTAGTACTTGAGTTTTGTTGTCTTAAAAATGCGAAAACAGAACTAGTTCATTTTAAATTGTTTGCAGTAGTCCACAGTTATGCCACACTTATGCATTCTCAACATCGTAATTATTCACCACGATGAGTTTGTAAGCACTTTTCACAACTAGCAGAGAGTGGCGTTTTGCCGCCTTCACGGTAAAGCTAACAACTAGCATGCTAGCGTGCACTTCTTGATTACCAGACAATAAAATACTTCATAATTCGATGCAGACAGTACATACAGTAGCTGACTTATTTTGACCCCAAGAGCTACATATACAATATATCTGTACTGGGGAAAGACAAATATTGCACAAATATATGGACCTTTAAGTCATCAAAAAAGCCTTATGTCTTCTTTAATTCAAACATATGGGCACATGTGGTTAAGCAGATGCAGATGCAAGCATGACATCCCAATCAAGAATTTGCTACACCCTAAGAATCAAATCGTGTTTACCTGTGTTAATTATTGTATGCAAATTAATGTCAATTTTTCATAGTTCATAAACAGTAGGAAATGACTCAGGAAGAATAAGTCAGTCTAGCATATGCATAGGTCCCGGATAATGACAAATGTGTATTGTATTTTGCTGCATCACAGAAAAGTAAAAATAAGATGTTGTTTACAAGTAGATGACATTTCATATGGCACCTGCTGAGTAAATGAATTGTGTTATTGGAGGCAGTTACTTGTACTGAAAATGTAATAATTCTGTATATTTGTCATTTGGAGATAAGTATTTTTATGATCTATGAAACTTAAAGGTATGTGTACTAGATTTTTTTTTAGTGTATTTGAGCTAAAAGTGTCTTACCCCAGTACAGGTATATTGTATAAGCAGCTCTTGAGGTCAAAATGAGATTGCAGTGTGCTCTGTGCATTTTAATTATAAAGCATTTTACTGTCCGAATATCAGGAAGTGAGCACTAGCATGCTAATTGTTGTTAGCATTAGCGTCGCAAAACTCTGCTATGGCCTCTGAAAGTTGTGAAAAGCACTTATATATTCATAGTGGTGAATAATTAGGATGTGCAGAATGCATAAGGTAAGTGAGGAATAACTTTGGATCACTGCAAACTGTAGTTCTGTAGTTCTGTTTTTCACATTTTTAAGACTGTAAAAGCAGTACAGCAGCTTTCACATTTTTAAGACTGTAAAAGCAGGTACAGCAGCTTTAAATGTAATTTGCAAATATAGCTTTCATTGGATTGCTGAAAATGGTCATAAAACATGCCTGCATGAGTGTAATGTGTGATGGTTGTTGGGGTTGTCATTGGTCTAGTGCACACATCCTGAAGTATCTTACTGTTACCAGAGTTCCCATAAAATGCTATGTATATTCTATTATTTTTCACTGTTAAACTGAGTTTAGGAGGCACCTCACTATTAGCATTCTTGTTTCATGTTTAAGAACTATGTAAATATGCTAACCTCTAACTAGTAAGCTAACAGCACTCCAGCATAACTTCCTGGTTCGTGGATGATAAACACAGCACATAGCTTTAGAATATATCTGTAATGGGTCAAAACCAATTTTGCAGATTTTTTTTTTATTCCATTCAAAAAATCTATAGTATCTCCATGGAGACAATCAGATGGGAATAGTTTTATAGTGCAGCTTTAAACTAGTCTAAAAGCAATAGGTGCTTTGAAGTGAAAACAAACTAAGCGATTAAATGATCAAAACAAGTCTGGTAGCATGGACTTTAAAAACATGGTGGAGCACTTCCTTGATTATCACCTAATGACATCACAATGTGGAAGTGGTTAGTTTCTGCTCAAGACTAAGTAACCACACGTTTTAACAAGGAACAATTATGTCTCTTAAGAACCCATAATACCTGGATCCACTGCATGATGTCCATCCATCCATCCATTTTCATCCTTCCCTCACTTGTGAACAAGACCCCGAGATACCTGAACTCCTCCACTTGAGGCAGAGACTCTCCACCCACCCGGGCAAGCCACCTTTTTCCAGTCGAGAACCATGGCCTCGGATTTGGAGGAGTTGATTCTCATCCCAGCCATTTCACACTTCTCATCCCTACCTGCTGCAGGTCCTGGCTCAATGAAGCCATCAGGACAACATCATCTGCAAACAGCAGAGATGAGATCCTCTGGTTCCTGAACAGGACCCCCTCTGGCCCCTGGTTGCGCCTAGAAATTCTGTCCATAAATAAAATCAACAGAACTGGTGACAAAGAGCAGCCCTGGCGGAGTCCAACATGCACCGGGAACACGTCTGACTTACTGCCGGCAATGCAAACACAGCTCCTGCTCCTGTCATACAGGGACCAGACAGCCCTTAGCAAAGGGCCCCGGACCCCATACTCCAAGGCCACCCGATGGAGAGTATAGAGCTGGTCCAGTGTTCCGCGACCGGGACAAAAACCGCACTGCTCCTCCTGAATCCGAGGTTTGACTATTGACTATTGATTCTCCTCTCCAGTACCCTGGAATAGACCTTACTGGGAAGGCTGAGGAGTGTGATTCCCCTGTAATTGGAACACACCCTCCTGTCCCCCGTTTTAAACAGAGGGACCAACACCCCGGTCTGCCATTCCACAGGCACTGTCCCCGACCGCCATGCAAAATTACAGAGACGTGTCAGCCAAGACAGCCCCACAACATCCAGAGACTTTAGGTATTTGGGACGGATCTCATCCACCCCTGGAGCCTTGCCACCGAGGAGCTTGCCAACCACCTCAGTGACTTCAGCCAGGGTGATGGACGAGTCCGCCTCTAGGTTCCCAATCTCGGCTTCCTCCTTGGAAAACATGATGGTGGGATTGAGGAGATCCTCAAAGTATTCCTTCCACTGTCCGACAACATCCCCAGTTGAGGTCAGCAGCCCTCCACCCGCACTGTAAAGTGTCGGTGAAGCACTGCTTCCACCTGCAGAGGCGTCGAACATTTAGCCAGAATCTCTTTGAGTCCAATAGTCCTCCTCCATGGCCTCCCCGAACTCCTGCCAACCCCGAGTTGCAATGGCAACCCCTGTTGCCATTGCAACAGCACGAACTGCGGCACACTTGGCCTGCCGGTACTAATCGGCCCACTGGTACTCGTCAGCTGCCTCAAATTATCACTTGGGTATCGGTATCGAGTCTATTCTTTAGTATCGAAATTGAGTTTGAAATTTTTGTATGTGACAGTACTATATGTGACATGTTTGAACTCTGTGACCTGGAGTCTGATTTTACTTTTATTTTAAAATAATCTCAAGTAAGTACGGGCCTACCTAGTAAACGTGGGACAAGCTGCAGTGTGCTGGACATGGTGGGACAGTCATGGTAAATGTAGGCTTATATAGATCAAGACTGCAATGAAACTGTATGATTTTCAATGTTTATCGCTTAAAACACAGAGTTTGGAATAGCAAACAGAGCAAAACAGATCAGATCATATACAACCCAGACACACGGGGCTCACAACCCAAAACCGAGCACCTGACTCTTACTGATGCGAGTCGAGTTCATGGATCTGTTATAAAATCCGGTCCTAGTTTATGTAAATGCTCCCATCTGCCGGCTGTTTTGCGTAATCACCCAAGGATAACTGTGGGCGTGGTCTCCTTTCTGTAGCCAATGGAAAACTCAGATTCTCTAAATCTCAGGCATTTCGCTCGGGGCCCATCTTATTCACTATGCTTAGAGTATAAAAACATATCTTGAGAGGAAAAACACATACATAGTTAATTTGATAATTATTTAAAAGTTAAGGTGGGGTAGGTTTTATTTAGGCATAATACTACATATTGGCTTTTTAAATATCTTTTTTTTAAAATAATCTTTTTTTTTTTTTTTAATATGACAATTCTACAGCTGCCACCAACAACAAACATTCTGAATAACCTTGAACAAAAATTATCCTTAATAATAATTCTAAATAAATATACAGTAAAGTTAAGTAATAATCAGTGGTGTAAGGTAATGAAGTACAAGTAGGCTAGTAAAGTACTGTTAAGTAGAAATTTTAGGTATCTGTGCTTTACTTAAGTCAGTTTTACAATGGAGACTTTTTACTTTTACTTCACTACATTTGAGAGCTGGTATCTGTACTTTCTACTCCACTACAGTTTTTAACTGGACTGAAAAATAAAAAGTACTTTTTATATGATTTGAGGGGTTATTTTTACCATGTTCGTGGTGACATCCTGACTAAAGTTTTTTTTTTCTTTTTTTTTTTTTTCTTTTTTAAGCTTCGGCTTTGAGCAAACAAAAATAAATACAAAGAATTTATAAGAAAAAAAAAAAAAAAAGAAATTGATTCGTATTGCTGTTGACCAAAATCTGTATCATTTTAAATCAATATCACTACATTTAACACTTAAACAAATAAACAGGAATGCTTTTTACTCTTAAAGTATAAGTTTATAAAATAAACGGGTATTAGATTTCTTCATGTGATACTTTTACTTTTACTTGAGTAACTTTTTACCTCTGTATCTGCACTTTTACTTAACTAATAAACCGGAGTACTTCATCTGTCACTGGAAATAATAAATGAGACCAGTCGGACGAAATGCCTTGGACTGATCGCGTCCCGTTGGTTTCCCCGTTACCAGGGAAACAGGGCACAGCGCAGTGAGGCGGCGGAGGCAGAGGCAGACTGGAGGCTAATCTGCTGCTAACCACACTCCGCAATGCTCCGCGATGTCTGCTGAATATTTAACACATTTTTTCCTTTTAATAATTCACATTCACGTTCGTGTTCTCGATCGGCGGGTCCTTGCTGCTGGTCCATGCTCGTGCTCGATCGCTAACACGTTAAACGCCTCCTCCGCCTCTCCACGCTGCAGCAGACTAGCCTCTTCAGATTAGCAGGCTAGCAACACACACGACCCTAATCTTTACAACGGGAATAACACACTTTTCAATTCATCTAAACGTGAAGTGGCGTGTTTCTCTCTCGTAAACGTTGGATTTTCAGTGGGAATGGATGCGTGTTAAAGCGGGACGGACGCGGGAGGAACCGGGGGACACCGGAGGACCGAGACGACTGGAGCTCCAGACCGGTGGATTCAAGAGGTCCACGCCGCCTGAAGAGCCAGGGACCCGGGCTGCTGACATGGAGACGCACGGGGCGGGAGGAGCGAACCGCATCCACTGTGTTGTTAACTGGTAATAAACAGGTATGTTTGGATTGGATATTAAAAGCATTTGGGCAGGTTAAAGACTGACCTGTATTCAGTTCAGTTACAAAAGCACAAAAGAGAATGTAAAGGAAAGATTATGACATTATAACAAGATAGTAACATGATATTACATTAGACTGTAATTCATGTTGTAGGGATGTGGTGCTATTAGAGGCTAAATGGTCTGTCTATACTTAATACAAATGTGGCAATAATGTGAACTTTTGATAGCACATTTATAGCACACACCCCCAAAATATGTGGGAACTAGTTAGTGCTGTCACGATACTAAAATTTAAAAGTCAATTTCGATACTCAATACTGTTTCTGATACCATAATGATAATAAAAACACTCTTTATTTAGACAATAGAATGTGATTTT